>JASDQU010220567.1:0-17869 GCA_032191745.1 Picea mariana
CATAATATTATTCACATTCATCGACCTTTTTCACAAGGTCCATTTACATCACACATTTACCTTTTTGTGTTTGCCACAGTTCTTGGCCAGTATAGTTATTTTTATAAACTGGTGGAAACAAGGTATTATAGGGATCAATCGAAGATTGCATTACCATGAAAACTTTGGTAGACTCAACACTCTCCAAGAGAAGAGTGGGATCAACCGAATATTTCATTGGCGTGACCACTTCATCAACCACTGGTTGAATAGACTATGAGACAACATAGTCTAAAGGTGCATCGCCCCCCAAAATAGGAGTGGAGTTGGTTGAATACTGAATTGACATGACTACTTCATCAACCAAAGGTTGAATAGCCTTTGAGGAAACCTCAGAAGAATCAAAATCAGAAGATCTTTCAGACGGGGACCACAATATTCATGCCTCTGGAAGGGCAGGTCATAAAAGAGTAAGGTGATCTCCCTTGCAAATCTTACAAGGGAAATTAGTCTTACTTCCTATCCATTTAGGTTTCTCAACATAATCAATGTCCCCAACATGAATAGCAGTGGCTGGTTTCACATCTCCAACATGACTTGCAGAGGTTGGTGATGGGTCAATAACATGACTCACAAAGGCTACATACCTATCGCCAGTATGACTAGTAGTGACTGGAATTTTTCCCCTAGAATGACTTACAGAGGCTAGGTGCTTGCCCCCAACATGACTCATAGAGGTTGTTGGCAACTCTCCAACATGACTAGCAGAGGTTGGTTGTTTCTTCTTCCTATTCTTCCTTTTTCTATTTCATCTATACTTCCGATTACTAGTAGCTATGCTTTCACCAGAGAAGGTAGAAGGAGGAGAAGAAGACTTTGTTGACGAAGGAATGTCAACATGATGCCCATGACATAAGGTGCTTAACTTAGAAGCGTCAAGAGCATTTGGAACATTTGGAATGGTACCCAACCAAACTGGTAGTCCCACATTCAACCCATGAATGTACAAAGTGGTCGTCAAAGGGACACCAACCTTTACGAAGAAAGGAAAAGCACAAGACTCCCCTTGTGAAGGGGTTCCTTGGTTGGTATCGTCAAGAAATTTTTCCATGAGGATATTATGCACAGGTTCTCCCCTTGTGGGATCGTTCAAGTCCGTAAAATTCTCACACACCGACTCGGGTGAACTAGTGTTATAAAAAATATGCCTATAAGGAGGCAACTCCACATTTCTAAGAGGAAGACTCACAACCAGTGGAGTGGGCGGTATACCACCTTAGGTTAGAGACCCAAATAAATGACTGATTAATTCTCTATGGAAAACTAGGGAGCATAGAGCACACCACTAAGAAGAAAATACTAAAAAGATACAAACCAAACAAACTACCCTTCTGAATGCTTTCGACCTAGGGATATGAAGTCTCGATCATCTAAATCATTCAAAAAGGCAAACAACTAGCAAGGAGAAGCATTTACCTAGACCTCTGACCGATGGTCCCTTCGGGTGTCTCCTAGAGAGTACAGAGTCTACCTCAGGTGATGCGATACACCCCTCGTAGTCACCTGTGTGTCAACCTATATAATGGAAACTAGGCTACCAACTTGTAATCAACAACCAAAGGGGGTATAGTCAATAGCCAAGAGAGTGTATGGGTAGGGTAACTAAGATCGAAGTTCCTCATGAGGCCTGAAACACACTAGGGACATAATAACTCTTAGATTACCTTGGAAGGATCCAAGTGTCTCAGAGGTATGACACAAGTCAGGGAAGTAACACTACATGATTCACCCCCATTACACACTCTCCCAAACTCATTGTCAA
This sequence comes from Picea mariana, assembly GCA_032191745.1. NCBI lineage: Eukaryota > Viridiplantae > Streptophyta > Pinopsida > Pinales > Pinaceae > Picea > Picea mariana. The sequence goes on from JASDQU010220567.1 coordinate 1,802, forward strand.
GATTAGGAGTGGATATATCCATCACCATCCTCGATGCGACCTCATGTTTGACTCCTGTGTGAGAGGAGCTTCCCAGATTGAGTAATTAAAAGGTGGTTTTTTCACACCCTAGCAAAGACACCTAAGTTAAGTTTGGGTTGGCCTTGAAGAGTTTACCTCTCCACACCTAATCCAATGCCCTATCCTAAGCTATTGGTGAACTCTAGAAAAAGTGTTACTAATATATTTTAGATTAGTGAGTTTGTTTTAGGGGCCTTTCTTACTCAAGGAATGAAAGTGCGACTCATGTTGTTTGAGACTCTTGAAAATATGAAACTTATTAGAACACTAGAAAAGAAGACTTTACACTAATTCTACAAATGAAAAAGAGCTTCAAGAAAAAAGCATGAACAATCCTTCAAACCTAAAAATGCAATATTTTCTCCTTTCCATGCAAAATGTACAATGCAACTTTCGAGTGAAACAAAAGAGCAAATGAAAGGATTTTCTTTCTTATTTTTCTTTTGAAAAGATTTCAAGATGAGAAGAAAACACAACCTTATGCTAATTCATGTTTCTTTTTCAACTAATAATGCAAAGAAAATGAAAAGAAAGAAAGAGACCTAACAAAAGAAGAACTAACAAAATATGCTATGGGGAACTAACACAGAGAAACAAGAGGATATATATATATATATATATATATATATATATATAATTTCATAAACAATCTGAGCCTTCAAACTGTATAAAACCCAAACAATAGAAGCTTCTGGAACTCAGGAAGACCTGGAAACCATAAGTTTCCTGTAGGAAAAGGAAAATATTTTGAAAAAATTCTCCTAAACAATAGAGAAGCGTGCTGTGCATGACCAACTTGTGTATGTACATGGGCTATGTATAATGCAGGACTCATATGTACACGTGATGTATAGAGAAAAGGGTGCATACACCCATGCAAATTTTCAAAAAGTAAAATTTTTGGACAATCAACTTGGGAAAGGGAAGCTGGTAGGCACCTGGAAGGTGACCAGAGACCCAAATTGACTCAAAACACTCATTAAACTCAGAAAGACATTGAAAATCAAATCAAACCAAGATCTCCCACTAAGACCCTAAAGAGACTTCCCAGTGGAGTCACCAATTATCCTATGGGGAAAATCTCCCCTATACTGGGTCTAAGGTAAAGGCAGAGCGATAACTCTCTTAAAATAATGATATACCCTTAAGCTACCCCAAAACCATCTAAACAAAGTGACGAGAGAGAACAGAAAGAGAGTTAAGGAGTGCACCTTTATTCCTTCCGGTTGGTGTAGACCTCTTTCGTTTGTTGTCGCCTCCTAGATCACAGATTTCCTCCCAAATCTAACATGCAAAAGGTTAGGAATACAGTGCAACAACATATGCAATCTATACTGATCACTTTCAAAGTATAGACATAGATATAAATTCACAAATTAACAAAAGCATGTAAACATAGGATTTTGGGACAAGGATGGACTCTTTTATTCAATTTTAAGATAAAAAGGTTTACAACCTTTGTTGGCAACTGTTCCATGAACCAAGCGCGAGCTCCTCTGTCGTGGCTCCAATTGCATCAATCCCACATTATCTTCTCAAAACCAACATATCACCAAGGGAAGGAGGAAGGGTTGTAGAAGGAGAAAGGCTGGAGGGGAAGAATGAGGCTAAAACTCAGAATGGGATGCAAATCTTGGGCTAAGAAAGGGAATGGATTTTGGTAGAGTTTTCTTAGTCTCTTTCTCATGTTCATAAATAACTCCCCAATATCTCTTTTTATATGAGAAAAATATGGTTATTCGGTTTGGGGACGAGCTACAAGGGGTAAAATGGTTAGGAAACCCTCCATAGCCTGTAAACTCCGCCAAATTCCATGCAATTTTATATTTTTTTCAACTTTTGGAGGTAAACACGAGCTATCTAGCATGCACCATATGTGTGTATGTGGGATAACTAGTTTGTAGCACGCGTTTTCACATGGGATATTAGTTTAGCTGGGTGCGTACACTCTCCAAAAAATGGTTTTTTAAAAGGAAGCCTCAACAATGTTTTGGAAAAGTATGCAAATGGAAGGGCCAATGTCTTGTATGCATAGATAAGGAATTTTGGACTATAACACCAGTGCATTGAGGATTAGTCACATGGCTTAGAGACTTCTTGTCTGTCATATTGCTGGTAAACCTGGGAAGGGAAGCGGGGCAACCGAAGGATTGTTGAGTAGAGAATGGGAACGCTTCCTTGGGTGTGAAAGGTGCGTGGGGAATGAGGGACTGTGGGCTAGTTGCAACAACGGGTACCTAGGATTGAACAATTCTATTGAGTTTCAGACATTAGCTTGTCACTAGGAACCCTTTTTCCCTGTTGGATTTAAGCCTTGGCTCGAGGGTGACCTGTTGCTGAAAGTTTATGAGAAAGATAGTCTATGGCTAGGAGGAATGTCTGAGTTATGCGTGCAGTTGGTGATTTTCATAAACGATAAGTGTTCTTTATGTGCTTGTCTTGTTTAATGTATGCCCATTTGTCTATGCTTGAGATGGATTAATTCTTGTATGTAGATGCATATAAGTAATTGTTGTTATTCTGTTCAATGTTGCTTGTACTAGTAAATATGGTGCTTATAGCCTATAATTGTAGTTGTGCATGAGCATGTTAGTTGATGATAGCCTCTCTCTTTAAATTAATCTTTTGTTTTAATTATGAGTCTTCAAGAAGAGGATTGGGTGGTTGGGTGCACAAAAAAGTAACTTGTGTGCACACGAGACTAGATTTTTGGGTGTGCATTCAAGGAAATAGACTCCATGCATGGAGGAATCAGAATTGACGCATGACTCCTAGATGGATGTGCATGCAATTATGCTATGTCATCAGTATGCTAGAGCATTCAGTTAGTGAGTACTTCCATTGCTTAAGGTTGTATTAAAAAGAGAATGTTTCTTTCATTGTTATAAGTTGTGTGGCACAACTCAAATTGGGTTGAGTTGGTTGAATCATAGCTACAAGAGTTGACGTTGTGTGACATGGCCCTACCTGTGGTGGCTGAGGACGTTCCAACAATTTTGCATGATTTTTCCTCTATAAAACACATGCTTCAAAAACTTGGCGGGAAACATAGCCAAGGTTAAAACTAGGGTCAATCAAAATAAAAATGGTTTTTTTGGCGATTATAGCTTCCAAATCCACCACAAAATCTTGGTGGTCTGCTTGTCGATTCTCAACAACTACATAGATTCTTGGTACATTCCTAGCCACACCATTAACAACAATATCCTCATGAACATGGTAAACCCTTTTACTATTGTGTTGTTTGTGAGGGAAGTCCCTTAACATATGTGCCTCTCTACAAACCCAACATTGTAGAGGTCCTTTCTCTTGTTCCTTTACTTTATCCCTTACTTTCTCTATTGGCCTTTTCCCACTTTGAGATGGAAAATTTTGCTAATGCATACTTCTAGTCGGATGAACAAATCGAGCACCTTTTTTTGTGTTCTTATATTGGGACAGTTTAAATCCCTTCCTCTAAAATCCATGCTTATGTTTTCTCTTCCAATCCTTAAGAGGATTCCACCTATGCTTGGATTAGTCATAGAAACACTTGGACTTTATAATGGTGTCCTTTAATGTATTAGGATTTTCAAACTCAATTCTTACCTAGTAGGATTGTGGTAATCCATTAAGGAATCAATGTATCCTTGATTTATCATCCTTGAGGTAGGGAACATACCTCAACATATCCAATACTTCTTGGCATAAGCATCCAAGGTAAGTTGTCCTAACTTATGTTTGTGGAACTCCTTAATCTTACCATCATAGTAATTTTCTGATAAATATTCCTTCTTGAAATACTTCTCGAACTTTTTCCAGGTCAACTTACTTTCCTTTAATCCCTTAAATTCCTTAATATATTTACACCATATGGAAGCTCCTCCATTCATATCGAAAATGGATATCTTCACATTTTCATTTTCTGTTAACTATGCACTTGAAAATACTTCCTTAATCCTAATAACCAAGTCTCGATATCTTCTCCTTTCTTGATTTATCCATCAAAGGTAGGTGACTTTGCCTTCTTGAATTATTGTGTTAGAGAACTCTGTGAGTGTTTCTTCTTCTTCTTGGGAACACTTGACCCAGTGTCATTGTTGGACAACTCTGTTGTAGTGGTGTTTCTACTAGATAACTATGTGGAAGTGTCTCCACTAACTCTATTTCTCTTAGTATCACCATGCCTTTTCCTAGAAGAACTCTTTCCCATATTAATGTGAGTTGGCCCATGATTTTGAATATCTGATGGGCTCTATGGATTCTCAAACCACTGTCTTCCTATATTTCTAGTAGCTGGACCTTGCTGTAAATGATTTTGAATATCAGGGAGACTCTGCAATAATAATGCATTTAATTATGTCTATTCATGTTGATCTCTCATGAGCCTCTCATTGTCTGCTTTCAGACTCCTTACTGTGGGTACCAAATTTGGAGGGGTTTCTCTCACCCTCCTTCCATCAAATTCTTCATCTTAGAATTGTGAGGTTTCCTCCATACTATGATGCACCTCTCATTTTTGATTTCCCTTCTCAGTATTTCCTACCCGTTGAAACAACAATACACTATTAGCAAATAACATTTCAAATTATGTGCAAAAATACTCTTGGCCTTGTCAAAGCATCAATCTGCTTTGACAGTCTCAAACCAAGACTCTATCCTTGTTATCAATCTTGCTCAAGACTGTTTCTATCACTCATTATCCCACTCAAGCCATCCAACAATAAAACACAAAATTTCACCATATAAAATATTAAAAAAATCATTCATTCTTGGTGGCCCCTTCAAGCCTAGATTTTGAACTTTTCTCTTATACCACTCTGTAACACACTCAACCCCCTAAATCCTACTTAGATTGGTGGGATGTAAAATTTTTATATTTCCACTACCACTATGATCTCATATATTAATTCCATGGGTAGAAACCTACTCACAAGGAGCGTTCTTTCAAGTTTCTACGTAGTCTGAAATGGTCTAAGGTCTTAAGGGATTTACCCTAGCCCACACCATCTTTCATATGTGGCTTCCACATGGAATCCTCCATGTCATCTGCACCAATGAACAATTTGGTGTGTGTGCTAGTGTGGAGATTATGAGTCCTTGTGCGCATCACACTCCCATGGAAATCCTTTGACGGAATGCAACTACGCAATCCAAGAGGTAAACTCCACTGATTGGATCTTTGTCACTTACAATAATCTTAGGGACTCCATGTAGATTTTGAACTATTTCCAAGAATGCTATGGCTACTGTACTTACTTTAAAAGCATGAGAAAGAGAGAAAAAAATGTGCATACTTTGTCAGTCCATCTACTACTACCATGTTGATAGTCTTTCCTTCAGATTTGGGAAAACCTGTAATAAAATCCATTGAAACTTCTTCCCAATGTTCACTTGGTATAGCTAATGGTTGTAGGGGACCTGAAATCTTAATTGTTTCTCCCTTTTTCTATTGGCAGACTAAACATTCAGACACCAACTTTTGAACATTAGTTTTAAGACCTTCCTAGAAAAAATCCTTCTTAATCTCATGGTATGTTTTCAAGAATCCTGAATGTCCTCCTATAGGAGAAGTGTGCAATTCTAGAAGGACCTTCTGCTTGAGTTGGAAATTCTTACATAAATATAGGCGATCATGACACCATAGCAAATCATTCTTCCATACCTTTAATTTTGTTAGGGTCCATTTTTACACCTTCATGAGATACAATATGACCCAAATATTCCACTACTTGAACCCTAAAGGTACACTTGGAAGTATTTGCATAAAGTTGTTTATATTACAATAGTTGTAATACTCTGTCAATACGTTGTACAAGCTCTTCCCAAGATTTGCTGTAGATTAGTTTGTCATCAAAAAATACTAACACAAATTTTCTAAGGAAGGGATTGAAAATATAATTCACCAATCTTTTAAATGTTTAAGGTGCATTAGTAATTCCAAATGGCATAACCAAAAACTCATAATGACCTTCATGTGTTCTAAAGCTATTTCAGGAATGTCTTCATGCCTCATTCTAATTTGATGATATCCTGAACGAAGATTGAATTTAGTAAATAATTTTTCTCCATGTAATTCATCTAATAATTCATCAATGATAGGAATATGAAACTTATATTTGATGGCAATTTTGTTGAGCTATCTATAATTTGGACACATACGCCATGAACCATTCTTTTTTCTAACTATAACCATTGGTGAAGAGAAAGAACTTTGTATAGGTTGAATGATGCTAGCCTCTAACATTTCCTAGATCATGAGCTCAATCTCACTCTTCTGTGCATATGCATGTTTGTAAGGCCTAATGTTAGGTGGTACACTTCTTGGTTGCAAATGAATAACATGTTAATGACATCGAGAAGGTGGAAGACCCTTAGGAATTTCAATAAATACCTTGGAATGATTGTTCATAACTATTTGGAGGTTTAATGGAGCAGAGAATATAGATGTTTGAACATCAAATGAGCACATTTGTGCAATTGCACCTTGGTGTCCCTTTTTGAGTAATTTTTTCATGCTATTAGAGATTATCACTTTACAGGGTTTCCCTTGGTGATCCAGGTGGAAATTGGTGGCCACCCACCTATTCCACTAGTTCAAAATAGGGGTTTCCACCTTAGAATTTTTCTACATCTTTTCAAGTCCTAAACTTTCGAGGTTGTTTTGAGGCCATAAACAATATTTTTCAGGTTTTCCACAGTCACACTATAGGATTTAGCCAGATTGTGATGGAAAAATGTGTATTCCTCAGATAGACCTTTCAAACGAGCTATCATGCGCCCCAAAAATAGATCATATGAAAACGTTACACCCTTGGGAAGTTGACATACCAACTACCCCCATTGGGGCCCAAAAACCTTTTGGCGTTTCATATTCCAAGGTTAGGTTTTAGGATTTTCTTTATGTTAAAAAGGCCTCTAGAGCCTCATTTTGAACATCATCATATTCTTGTGAATGAGCGTAGCCATCACATCTCTTCTCATATATAAGCTGCCACCATTCTAGCGAGTCATTCACTCTGTAATTTTACAGTTTATGTACATTCTCTCATTAATAAAAATTGTGCATTACTATATCTCTGTGTTTATTGCAATATTTATGTATATTTCTTTGTTATATCTCCATCTTCGTTTCGTTCTAAAAATAATCCGGATTAGTGGTATAAGAGAAGGATATTCCTTTTTGTTTCTTGTGCATGTCCTCGATGAGGTCAGGGTATAGAGAGATTGGGTCTCGAGTTAGTTTTCCTTGAGGATAAATTCTCTCTCTGGCCCAAAAATCCTCCCATGACAAAAGAAAAGAGAGATGATGGAGTAGAAGATACCATCAAGATGTTGCTCGTGGAAGCCCTTGTGCAATAGAGGAACGAGATGTTGGATAATTTTTCCCAAATCCTTCAATGATTGTCGATAATAACTGTCATGTCTTCGTCAAGTAGTCACTTTGGAGACGTTATCCCATTCAAGGTACACGTTGATTTTCATATTCCCATATTTTTGGGCCAGATCGATGTAGATGCTTTGGAAAAATGGTTAAATTTGCAAGAAGGTTTTTTCTATGTTCACAATTTTTCCGACAAAGAAAATATCACCTTTGGGCTCCTTAAGGCTCTTGCCCATGTTAAACATTGGTGGGAAACTTACTGGGAGAAAAATTCCATAGAGGAATCTGGAATATTTGGGGCTGAGCCCACTTGTTATTTATTTATGGATGCAGTCAAGGAGTAATATTACCCTGTGGGAAACTATGATGGCCAATACATGATATGGACCACACTGCATCAAAAGCGGGACCAAACAGTGTTGGAGTTCACAAATACCTTCCATACCTTGCGCATCAAGATGGGTATCAAAGACTATAAGTGACATATAGTTCTGAAATACCGTGGGGCTCTACATAGGTACAACCAAATCGAAATGGAGTTTCTGGACATCTCATCACTGGGAGCCACTTATAGATATGTTGTCAAAATTGAGCAAAACTTTAAGCAGTAGAAAACATGGGAATTTGGGTCTACAAATATAAAACAACCAAAGTATGGTAAAGGTAGCACTAACTCACATAATAACCAACCTTAAGACAACCAATCCAAGATGCAGGAAAATAAGAGCAACGAGAAGATGAATAAGGACACTAGGAAGAGGTGCAACTTCCACAAAATCCATTGGCACAACATCGATGAATTTCGCTCGAAAAAATCATTGGTGGCTGAGCTCAAAGAAATAGAGACAAGACTCGACTCAGACTCTGATTCAAACAATAATAAAAGGGGACATATAATTGATGCAGAAGCCACTGCTACTGTCGTGATCGCAACAATCCAACTAGAAGAACGATAGGATCCTGAGGAGGGGGAGTTCCTTTTCCATTCATATATGTGGGTGAAGGGGACCCCGTTACATTTTAGTGTTGATAGTGGAAGCCAAAAGAATCTCATTTCAGCATAGGTCATCAAGAAGTTGGATTTGTCAACAAAACCACACCCACAACCATACAACATCGGATGGTTCCACCAGGGGTGATATCTTCATGTCAACCAACAGTGTCGTCTGTCATACAACATCAATCCCTTCGAGGATGAGTTACTGTGTGATGTTTCCCCACTGGAAGTTTGTGATGTTTTTCTAGGCCATCCATATATGTGGAGGTGTCATGCTATTTATGAGTCTCGACCCCATAACATAATTGTTACTCTGGGGGGTCAAACCTACATGATACTAGAGGTAGTTTCAACTATTGTCCTAACAAAACAATGTCGTAAGTTAATCTCTCATACCGCAAAGTTTAGCCTCCTCACAATCTGGTTAGAAGAGAAGGACACTGCAACCACTATAGCCTCGGCCCAAGACCATTCTATCCAGCAGAAGTAGATCAAGAAGATTTTATAAGAGCACCAAGATATTCCTACTGCACCTAAGGGGGTGCCTCTACACTGCCCAGTCAAACCAGGTTATGATAAATCCCTTCATGTACTTCATGCTACAACTTCACTGACAGAGTCCTCCCACACTCAGGAAGATCATGCATCCATATTGGTTAAACGGATCCAACCCCTCCAACAACAGGTTCATAACATCCTTCAAGAAGAAAAGAAATACAACTTCTTCAGCAAGGCAACCAATTCACCAAGGTTCAGATTCAACAAAAGCTTCCTTGGGGACTTATTGGCCCTTGACCAAGTTTTGAGGATTCTTGGTCATGTTTGACCTAGTTTTGGGACATCAATAGGCTGTCGAAGGCGGAGCGCAATATGAAGTGAAGATCGTGGGATATTGACCCCTTTTTAAGGATTTTTGGGTTTTGGGATTATGTAACGGGTATGGGAATGTCATCCCATGGGTTTACCCATGTTTAGGCCTAATTTTGTAATGTATAAATAGAAAGCTAGGTGATGTAGGAAATAGTTCGATCTATGTGATCGAAGAGTTGTAAGTTGTGCTAAGTGCAAGTAATAGTTGTAAGTGCTTCGTGCATACTGTGTGAGACTTGAAGAGCTAAGTGCAAGTGACCGTAAGAGACTATATGTAGGCTTTGTGCTATAACCTAGCTTGGGGAAGGAGGATCTATCAAAGAGTGCGCAGATCCCTTGTCCTTTGCGAAGTTTATCTTGAGGATCTATGCATGTAAGAAGATTGAAATGAGATAATAAATAAGATGAAGAGTTGGTGGACATAGCCCCAGGGTGGGGGTGAACCACGTATATCCTGTGTTGTGAATGCTTTGTGCTTTATGGTTGATCTCTTGTTTATATGATTAAATGATTAGTGCGCTGTTAGATGATGAATGAATCTAATATGGTAGCTTAGTGCTGAACACTGTGAATGAATGCTAGATCTGATCTCTATTTGTATGCTTAGTGCTTGAATTTATTGGATCTGTGTGAATACTGCACTGATATGTTGTTAGGGTTTAGCTGCGCTGTGAACTAAAACTGAATATTAATGAACTGTAATAAATAAGTGCTCTATTAAGGTGTTACAATCATAGATCTGTGTCCCAGCTAAGGTTGTAGACACTGGAGTCCTGCAACTACCCTTTCCTCTACCTCGTGCAAGACTTCATCTGCTCGATATTTGTTGCCAAAAGGGCCGGTAGTTAGGGTTTTGTTGGTGCATTTTTGTAGTGTTAAACCCTGGGTATGCCCCTGTGCCAACAAATGGTTCCGTTGCCAGGATCAAAACTATGATTGCTGGGAACTAAGGAAAGAGGATCTTGGTGCAAAGATCTGACCTGAAATTGTGAAAGCTCTGTGCGTAGATCTGTCACCCTAGTGCACAGTATTCTACTTAATCTATGAAGCTCTATGCTAAGAAGTCCGATCTGAAGAGAAGAGGTAAGATCTGAAGGATTTGGGCTCTGTTAAAGGTAAGATAAGTGGAAATTTTTGTTTCAAAAGTATGGATCTAGGTATGTTTGATACATTTTTTCCTAGCTTGAAAAGTAGAGCACAAATAGAAGAAGGAAGATTTGATATAAGTAGATCTGATAAGAATAATGAACGATATGTTATACCTATGCATATAAAGAATGTTTGGAATAACCAATGGATGCTAGATCCTAGAAATATTTTTTTGCAGGTTAGCAACTATGATATTAGTGTGCAGTATAGGAAAGGCTGGGGATCATTTAAAATAAAATGAGGATTAATCCTTTGTTACAGTTGTAGAAGACTGGGACATCTGGCTAAGGAATGTCCTGGTAGAAGATCTAGTTGTCTTTGTTGTAAAGCTATGGACCGTGAAGTTTTAGATTGCCCTAGAATGATAGCTAAGCTTGAAAAAATGAATATGAGACAAGAAGACCATGAGAAAGGTCAAGAAACTAAGACCATGACAGAAACCCCGAAAGAATCAGAGGCTATATTGATGCAAATGAAAGAAACCCTGAATGACCACTGGAATATCAACTTATCAGAGATCTTCAAAGGAAAAGAGTGCATAGAAGTAAGAATAGGAGAATTTGACATTGACTGTGTTTTGGATGAAGAAACACAGGTGAATATTATGACAGAAAGAACTTGGGAAACTTTAGGAAATCCTGCTATGATTCCTTCATTGGGGGGAATAGGATTATTTAGAGGAAAGCTGATAACCCTATGTGGAAGACTTACCCAAATATCTATGAGTGCTCATGGAACTTCGACATAATAAGATTTTGAGGTTGTTAAATTTATTGAGAACATCACCCCATTTTCTATATTACTATGAAAACCTTGGATTGAAAGGGATTAGGCCAGAAGGAAATAAGAAGAGTCTTAGAGTAGAAGAAGCAATAATTAAAAGATTTCATGACTAGGAGGATCACACACTTGATTGAAGAACATGAGAATAGATTGAATCTATTTAGAATCATAAACTTGGATGTCGAAGTTGAAAGAACACAAGAAGACTCACAGAAGACTGAAGCACCTACCCCTGATAGAGAATAAGTATTTCCCTTGAATCCTAGGAAAGAATCTCAACAGCATGAAGTTACTATGCCAAGAGGAGATAAGAATCAAAATGGAAAGAGGAATATCAAGATGAATCTCACTGGGAAGTAGGCTAGAAAACTAGGCAAGAAGAGATCAAAGATTGAGAAGTTACAGAAGGTTCCAGAGGGAACTTCGTAGAAGGAAAATTTACAAAACTGGAACTTCACCGGGATAGCAGAACAACGACACATGGAACTTTGCCATGGAAAATAAATATAGCCATTGGGAATAGTATAACCATTAGACCAATAACCCAAATGGGTAAAATGACATTTATGGTCAGAAAGCCCGCCATCAAACCGTTGGGACCGCACTGTAATGGACCGAACTGAATTAATGAATGCTTCTTGCCTGTTGGAGAGATCCATTGCCTAATTATCTACTTATTTCATTGAACCTTGCACCAATAACACTTTTTCCAACCATGATTATCTGAGCCCATAGATTAGTTGATTTCGCACAGTGATCATAACACTATCACCATCCATCCCATTGCATTGAGTAGTTATTCTTCAAACTCGAGATATTAAACCACGAGCGTGTATGTCCAAAGAACTTAGCGCAGTCGAAGGGTCTGTGAAGGAGGTACTCATCAACCTCATGACTGAAAGAGTGAGGTCTGTGTATGTGGGTGTACAAGCGTCATTGACGAGAGGAGTGCAAGCCTCTCCGTCGACTACTCGCAGATTCAGACCATCCCGACCAACAACAGAAAAGAGAACCAAGAACAAAGATGACCTAGCAAATGTGAAGCTAATCCCAACCATATTACCTGCTAATCCCAACCATATTACCTGACTACATCCCACCTCTAGTCGATGTGATGAGTCATGATAATGTGCCGAGAGATTTTGAGTACACCATGGTTACTATGTACCTCCCGAAGGGGATACGCACAGTTAGAGTGCAGTAGGACAAGATCAAAATGTTGAAGTTCAACATCTTCAAACTAGGGGACCGCAAGAAACATAGTATGCTCACCCCATATAAATACTTGACCAAGACAAAGGGGAAGAACTCGAAAATAATCCCCCAGTCATGGACGATGAACCTCGCACAGTCCACCCTATTGAATGTAATGAAAATCCGACACTTTGGAAGGCACCAGGAAGTTAATGTCTATGTCAAGATCCTACTCTCATGTTACCATGGTGACTACTTAAGGATAGACCACCGTATCATAGATCTGATTCATAGTCGATCCGACGTTGATCCATAGGATCACTGGATTAAGTATGCAAGGACCTGACCCACAGAACTTCTATCTAGGGAAATCCATAGATCGCACGTTAGCATAGAAGATCAAGGATACATACGATGATGTTGAGAAGGGGATGCAAGGCTACAAGGTAGCTTCCATCCAGAATGGCGCAATGTGCCTAGCATGCATATTTATTGTAGGAAAACTAGTAAGGAAGAACAGACCCACGCAGGTCACAGGCTTTGTTGTTGACCTCGCAGGGAAATGATTGGAAGGCGTACAAATGAACTGGGCGAAGTACATAGTTAATCAACTGGATTTAGACTGCTGTGAAGCATAGTATCAGGGTTACGAGTTCCACTTTAGCTGGCTTCTGATCCTCATCACATTTTTTTCTTGGGAGATGCTAGAGGGTGCGACCTTCCCAGACATTGAGCCATTCGAGCCGCTTGCCATGAAGTTCACCACGCTCTGGTACTCGAGCAATATGGAAAACAATGGTATTCGAACACAATCTTTCACACATACTATCTCTAGTTGAAGAGGTCTATCGAAGATGAACCTCACATGACGCCGAACACCCTACAACGGTTCCGACCTCTCATGAATTTCCGCGTAGATCGACACTTCATCTATATTACTATGTGAGAAAAATAACATAAGGAGGATCTTCAGTTGTACTACAAGATCACAGAAGAGGACCTCGAGGAAATAACTAAGGACTGGTCAACAAACTTCCTTATCCTCGCCGACCCTACAGAGATGTCTGATCACGAACATGACAGCCCGGAGGCTGCTCACAAAGAACATGACACACCTGGAACCGGTAGAAGGAAGAAGACCAAATAAGTCCAAGACTTAAGCAATGCCTTAGAAAAGATTGGTTCAGTATCACCTCGCTGAGGGGGTGATGACGAAGTAGAAGAGATAAATGGAAAATAAGATGACGAGAAGAAAAAAAAAGTAACACTTCTTAGAGATGAGGCTGATCCCTTGAAGAAGAGGAAGGTTTCTCCCCCAAAACCCTCTTCCAGAAAGAAATCCAGAGCCACCTTGACTAAGATACAGACTGTGCTCACTGTTGATGACTTTGACTTCATCATCGCAGCTATAAATGATGCATCACATGAAATATGCAGAAACAAGAACCCAAGCAGGAGGAGATGTACAACAGAATGGAGGTCAAAGTCCGAGGGGTACAATAGACCCTTCAGTCCAGTAGCACAGTGTCCATTTCACCCCTGCCATCGGGAGAACCAAAGTTGGGAGATGAGCCAGCCCAAATCCGCCAATTAGCTGATGCGATTGAAGCTCGCCTTCATCGCGCACAAGTAGAAACTGAACAAGCCACCTAGGCCCTAAAGAAAGTACAATATGCACTCATAGAACAAAACTGAATTGCAGAGTAGGAGAAGGTTTCTCTCCAGACAAAGTTTGAAGAGGAGAAACAACAGAGTTAGCAAGAAAAAGAATAATTGCTCGCAGAGAAACTCGAAGTGAAAGAAGCAGTCAAAAGAGCACTCTGCTCTATGACAGGCTTAGAGACAAAGGTAGAAGACCGCATCGAGAATCAAGTAGAGCAGCTCGAAGAAGCTATCCAACAACTACAACAATGAATAGTAGACTTGGAGCTCTGCACATTGCCCGACACCTCGCAGGATGTGAGGGATCAAAGAGATGCAATGGCTCGAAGAACGGTTGAGAGAATCAAGGCCCTCACCATGAAATGTAAGCAATTAAGTCATCACAGTGCTCAGACTTATGAGAAACTCACTGAGAATCCAGAATTAAAGGAACTTGAGTCACAACTTCAGGAGGTGAAGCAACAACAAGAAGATATACAGGCGCAGTTGAAGCCCCTGTCAACTATCGAAAGGATCAAACGATCCCAAGAGAATCACACAACTCAACAACAGGTCCACACCATTCAGAGCAGAGTCATGGAAGAGACTCAGAGCCTCCAACCTATATAGGATGAGGCTTTCCAACTATTCGTAGAGATCAAAGGTCAAGGAGAAGAGCTAGAGCAAGTCATCACTGCAGCTGAACATTGCCTAGAGGGACTTGTAAACGAAGTAGTCATCCAAGAGTTCACTGAATAGGAGGCTGTGGCACAACAACAAGTCAAAGTAAATCAATCCAAGCTCGAGGATTTTGAAGCAGAGCTACCTAGATTAGAGTGACTGGGACGAGTCACAGGTGAGTGTTGTGGGCCTCTTGGCCCTTGATCAAGTTTTGAGGATTCTTGGTCATGTTTGACGTAGTTTTGGGACATCAATAGGCTATCAAAGGCGGAGTGAAAGAATATGTGGAGATCGTGGGATCTTGGCCCCTTTTTAAGGATTTTTGGGTTTTGGGCTTATGTAACGGGTTTGGGAATGTCGACCCATGGGTTTACCCATGTTTAGGCCTGATTTTGTAATGTATAAATAGAAATCTAAGCGATGTAGGAAATAGTTTGATCTATGTGATAGAAGAGTTGTAATTTGTGCTAAGTGAAAGTAATAGTTGTAAGTGCTTCGTGCATACTGTGTGAGACTTATAGAGCTAAGTGCAAGTGACCGTAAGAGACTGTATGTAGGCTTTGTGTTGTAACCTAGCTTGGGGAAGGATGATCTAGTGAAGAGTGTGCAGATCCCCTGTCCTCTGCGAAGTTGATCTTGAGGCTCTGTGCATGTAAGAATATTGAAAGAAGCTAATAAAGAAGACAAAGAGTTGGTGGACGTAGCCCCAGGGTGGGGGTGAACCACGTATATCCTATGTTGTGAATGCTTTGTGCTTTATGGTTACTCTCTTATTTATATGATTAAATTCTTAGTGCACTGTTAGATGATGAATGAATCTAATATGGTATCTTAGTGATGAATACTGTGAATGAAAGCTATATTTGATCTTTATTTGTATGATTAGTGCTTGAATTTAATGGATTTGTGTGAATACTACGTTGATCTATTGTTAGGGTTTAGTTGTGTTGTGAACTAAAACTGAATATTAATGAAATTCATTAACTAAGTTCTTTGTTAAGGTGTTACAATCACAGATGTGTGTCCCGGATAAGGTTGCAAACATTGGAGTCCTACAACCACCCTGCCTCTACCTCAGGCGAGACTTCATCTGCTTCGCAGGTGTTGCTGAAAGGGCCAGTAGTTAGGGTTTTGTAGGTGCGTTGTTGTAGCATTGAACCCTGGGTCTGCCTCTGTGCCAACAAGACTTCATGCAATGGAGACCAGTCCTCCCTAAGTGGGGAATATTCATCTAGACAAAAATCGGTGGCCACCCACCTATTCCACTATCTCAAAACAAGGGTTTCCACCTTGTCAATTGTTATACAACTTTTCGGGTCCTAAATGTCTG
>JASDQU010220570.1:0-17875 GCA_032191745.1 Picea mariana
TAAGTTGGTTCATATTGAAGTTAATGAAAAAGATACTTTTCCCGTCCCGAATACATGAGTCTCATCTATGTTATTTGATTTGTTTTTTATCTCTAACCCCCTAGTAGATCAGTAGCATGCATGCATAGTATTGTCTTGATTGCAGGAAGTTTTTTGGAAGGAGCAGCAGCAGCAAGGAGACAACAACTCAACGGAGGATCTACTTCAACCGTCGGAAAAAGGTTGGTTTATTCTTCCCGTGTTTGCCCGAGAAAAGGGATTGAGATTTTGGGTAGAAGGTAACATAATGTGTAAAAACACCCAGTCACCCTACCATGTGTCATCTCTAGATGTTTCCACATGAACACCAACTATGCCTACCACGTCAACTATATGGCCATATGGCCTATACAGTCAGCTGCCACGTGGCACTGTACGGACCGTACAATCATCATTTTTTCCCTATTTGATTGCCATCTTAGGATCATACGATGTCTGTTTGATCCCTTTCAAGTTGCGATGGGTTCATATCGACGAGACCTACACACACGTCATTTTTTAAGCCATTCTGAGAAATTTAAGTTTTAGGCTTTTCTAAGCCCCATCAAGCTCCTGGATCTAATTCTAGATCACACCTCCCCACTAAATACCTTTTGGTCCCAAAAAAGGTTACTGACCAGTCATCAAGCTTGGGATAGGCCACCCGACTTGTTCCATGTTTTTGAACTCTTTCCTATGCACCTGTCTCATCAAGATCAATTGTAAAACAATCATGATAACTGACAACATATTGTTGGCCATTTGTACCCTGTCACATCTTACTGAAGCCACTATCATCCATGTAGACAACATTACTAACGATAGCATCAAAAATATGACTGCAAATGAGATGATATGTTTGTAATATTTGCACAACATTATCTTATCTTGAAGCAAACTGTGATTGATTTTCCATTCTATAATCATTTCCTATTCTTGCTTAAGATCAATTACTTGACTTGAAACAATTATAGGTGTGTTTCTTGCTTGAGATTCCTTTCTTAATTTTTCCATTGTTTGAAGAGAGTTATTTGTCTTTAAATGATGAGCATGAACGACATATTCTTAACCTACTTTGGTTAAGAGATATTGATTCTTTGACCTGTAGAAGATTGATTTATGATCATACAAGTATGGACTGCCTAAGACCATTCCACATTCACTTATTGGAACCACATCACATGTTACCTCGTCCACAAACTTAGATGAAATTGCAAATTTTAATGTGCACTACTTTGTTATGTGCAATTAATGATTGTTGCTTATCCATTTAAGTGTGTAAGGCTTATGATGCATCTGTATTTTTAATCCCAATTGCTTAACCAATGCCTCTGAAATTAAGTTAAATTGAGATCCACTATCTATCAATGTGTCGACATTACTGTGTCGCATGATGACCCTTATGTGAAACAATTTACTTCTACAATCAAATCCTTCACCAATTTTATCTGTCATACCATCCAATGAGACTTTAGATTCATCACCTGAATCTGATCCCAAGTCTATGGGTCGTGTTGTTGCTGCAAATGTTTGCCTCCCTTTATTTTCCTTGAACCACTTTGGTCTCTTCTCGGGATGCAACTGCCAACAACGGTCCTCATCATGCCCCTCTTTCTTGCAATGCTTGCAAGAGGGCTTCTCTTCCTTTCTCACAACTAAATTTTCCTTCTTTCCATGCCACTTCCTTTTGTCCTCTTTCCTTGAAGACAATTCCCCTGATACACCAACACTTGTTTTCCCTGCTTCATTGTATGTCTCTTGAACAAAAACCTCATCAACATTAGTAGGTCCAAACATGAATACAATATTTAGAATATGTGCAGGTAAACCTCCTATATACTTCATAAGAGTTTCTTGGGTATGTAAATGAATATCTAACATCAATGCCATTTTATGAAATCCATCAGTGTATTCTTGCATTGTTTGTCCTTTTCTTAGTTTTAAAGCTTCCCATTCAATTAAAGATTTCTCTTTATAACCCAAAGGATAGAATTGTTTTCTAAGTGCAGAAATACAACTTTTCCATGATGGAAATACATTACCCACTTGTTGCATGCCATTTTGCAACTTTCTTTGCCACCAGATGAGTGTTGTGCCTGCAAGTCTAAGTGATGCCAACTTGATCTAAGTTGCCTCATCCTTGATTTGTTGCACACTGCAATAAACCTCCATCTGTCTGACCCAATTGTCAAGTCTCTCTGCATTAACTTCTCCATCATATATGGGTAATTCAAATTTAACATCAAGTTTTAATAAAGGCATTTCATTCTTATGTTTATGAACATGTTTCTTTGCAATGCTTTTAGAACATGAAGTTGAAGAAGAAGGAGGTGAAGATGGAGGTGAAGGAGGAATTTGAGGATGATCCTCTACTTCTTCACCTTTTCCCTTTAAATATTCACCCAGATTCAGTCTCTTTTGTTCCAAGTAATCCTCATACAAAACCTTCATCATCTCCGACATGGCAAAGAAAGTTTTTCGAAACTCTTTCTCATCCTAAGAAGGTCCCTCTTCCAATGTCATCTTCTCACTTTGAGAAGTTCTCTTTCTCAATCCAATCAATGGATTATATTCAACAAGATCTCCTTCACCATGATGTAGCTTTTCCCTGGTAATCATGCAAAACTCAAATCCAAACGTCAACTAGCTCTGATACCACTTGATCCGAAAAGATATTTTAAACGACAATGGTTGAGTTATTATGCATGTGTTTATTAACCATTTAGGAAGCTGAATGAAAGAGGAATAATTATAGAAGAAAAATCACAGCCATATGCACATATGCATATCTGAAATAAATCAAGAAGAACATCAAACATAAAACACCAAAGTGATAACAAAGTTCGACAATCTCGCCTACGTCTTCGAGCCTTTGTCTTAGTGGGTGAGGCTTTTTTATTTATGTTCAAAGATTTAAAAGTACATCACAGTAGTACAAAAAAGGTTACAAACTGATTTCATATTTTTCTACCAAATCTATGGAACCCAACAAAAGAAACGGCACTAAAATTGGATGACCGGAGCTTCTAGAAATGCCCCATAGAGGTGCGCTCCTCAATAGCTTCCTTGCATAAAAATGGTTTTGGCTAGGAAAATCTTTAGCATAAACCTACTCTGAATCTCCTCCCATGGCTTCAAGAAGCCATAGTTTATATATATATGAAGTTGGTAACCATCTCCCAACTTCCCCCCAATATCTAGCCTCAAAAAGAGCCAAATATCCCCCAATATTGGCCAACAATCTCCAAAACTGCTCCAAAAATCATTGAAAAACCATATTATATGGTTTAAAAACCACTTTGGAAAATATATTGGGGTGAAACCCCTTTTATGATGCCCCCTAGTCACTTGGCGCACTGCACGTGGCCAAGTTCTTAAACAAGCGCGTTATCCCCCCTGGTCTTCAGCCCCCAAACTTTTCTCTTGGTCGTATGTAAGGCCATGTGGCCATAGGCTTCCAGGACCACGCTCTAAATATTGATTAGACCCCCTGAAATAGTAGCCCATGGTTTATCCCTTGGTCAACGGGCTAACCTAACTGACTCGGTTAAACCCTTAACCACCGTGCCTACTAAAGGAATAACCTCCGGGTCTTATGGTGAATGGTGGCACGTAGCACCAACCGTGGGCTGGGCTTAAGTTAAAACCATGCCAAACTAACAGAGTAGACTATGGTTATATGATGAGGCTATATGTGACTGTGCCAGAGGCTGGGGCTAGGCCCCAGCCCTTTTCCGCCCAAACTACACCACCAAGAAAAATCAAATAAAAGTTTAATGCTATAGTTATCAAGGAACATGTGCGGGCGGGTTGGCTATCCCAACCCCGCCAAGTCATTCGCCCACACTGAGGTCACAAGTTCAAACCTCATGGAGTACAACATTTTGCAAACCATTAATGAGCCAATGAATGGGTGCCATGTGGAAGCCCATGTCTGGGCCACGTGGCAGCTCACCATTCGTCGAAACCTATTCCATGTATCAAACATTGAATGGTCCACCTGTGCCACACGTGTCTGCCACATCATCTTCCCTGTCAACACACTTTCCTAGTTACTATTTCCCACATGTCATACAGATGTTGTACGCGTGTGCCACGTGTCACCCTTGTAGTGGTGACACATGTCACTCCTGGATTGATCCACCTGTACCTACCATGTCAGCATCATGTCCACATCATTAGTTTGTATGCCTAGTCACCTTGCCATGTGTCACCTCCAGATGTTTCCATCTCAACTCCAACTATGCCTGCCATGTCAGTTGTACAACTGTACGGCCTGTACAGTCAGCTTCCACGTGGAATTGTACAAACTGTACTGTCATCATTCTTTGCCTGTTTGGAAAAATGAATAGATCTCCATATCAGGATCATACGTCATTTGTTTGAGCTCATTCAAGTTGCGTTGGGTTCGTATTGACAAGACCTACGCACACATATGTTTTGAATCCATTCTGAGAACTTTTATTTTTAGGCCTTTCTGAGCCCCATCAAGCTCTTGGATCCAATTATGGATCAAAGCATCATGTTGTTCTAGATTTTCACAACAAGACATTTACATATCTTGTTGAAGAAGGAAAACATAGCACTCTGAAAGGATTTCCAAGACCCATTTCTATAAGGGAGATTTCAGCCTTACAATTGAAGAGATGTTTTAGAAAATGATGTCAATTGTATGTATCCCATGTTGAGGAGACAAAAAAGAAAAAAGGGTGAAGCCTTGAATATTTTTCGGTACTACATTTGAAGATGTATTCCAAGAAATACCAGTATTGTCACCAAAGAGGGATATATATTTCTCTATTGATTTAATACCAAGAGATGAACATATATCAAAAACACCTTACAAAATGAGTACACCAGAATTAAAATGATTAGAAATGTAGTTGGAAGATTTTTTGAAGAAAGGGTACATACATCCAAGTGTTTCACCTTGGGGAGCACCGTTACTCTTTGTCAAAAACAAGTATGGAACATTGAGGCTATGTATTGACTTTCGACAGCTGAATAAAGCCACTGTGAAAAACAAATAACCTCTACCCAGAATTGATGACCTCTTTGATCAGCTAAGAGGGGAAAATATATTTTCAAAAATATACTTGAGATCAAGATACCATTAGGTAACCATCAAGAAAGAATACATCAATAAGACATCCTTTAGAACTAGGTATGAGAATTATGAATTTGTAGTGGTGCCATTTAGACTATCCAATGCACCAACTGTCTTTATGTGCTTAATGAATGGAATATTTAGAAATTATTTGGATAAGATTCTCATAGTATTCATGGACGACATACTTATCTATTCTAAGTCATAGGAAGAGTATGAACATCACCTAAGATTGGTATTTCACGTGCCAAGGGAACATCATTTGTATGCCAAGCTTAGTAAGTGTTCTTTTTACCAAGAAAAAATCCATTACTTGGGACACATTATTTCAGAACAAGGCATAACAGTGGATCCAAAGAAGATTGAAGCCATTAGAGGATGTCCAACACCCGAGAATGTTTCAGAAGTCATATCTTTTATGGGATTAGTTGCTTACTACATAAGATTTATAGCAGGGTTCTCTTAGATTGCTCATCCCATCACTTCTTTGCAAAAGAAGGGAATTAAATTTGAATGGATAGTTGAGTGTGAAGATAACTTTAATTTGTTGAAAGAATTACTTACTAGTGCACCTATTTTAAAGATTGTTAACCCAAATGAATTTTTTTTTGTATGTACAAATGCATGCAAGGAAGGATTTGGTGGAGTACTGACTCAAAATGGACATGTCATTGATTATGAGTCTAGAAAGCTTAAAGAACATGAGAGAAACTATGCCACACATGAATTGGAACTTGCTGCCAATGTTCATGCATTGAATATGTGGAGGAATTATCTCACGGGGAAGAGATTTGAATTAAGAACGGACCATAGTGGTATGAAATATATTTCTGAACAACCAACTTTGAATGCCAGGAAAAATGAGATGTCTAGAATTTTTAAGTGAATACGATTTTGACATCAAGCATATCAAAGGAAAATAAAATAAAGTTGTTGATGCATATAGTAGAAGAGTACATCTCATGCATGCTACAATCGTTAGTATGCATCAATCAGAATAAAAGAGTAGAATTTTGGATGTTGTTGTTACAAATCAGCATTACCTACAGGTAAAAGAAAGCTTACAGTAGGAAAATGTACAATAGAAAATTAAAGAATATGAGATGAAGGAAGATGGATTAATTATGCATAAAAATAGAATTTATGTTCCCAGTTATGGAGTACTTAGGAATTTAGAATTTTAAGAAATGCATAATGTTCCATATGTCGGGCATCCTGGTTACCAGAAAATAATTACAGCAACAAGAAGTCAATTATTTTGGCTAGGAATGAATAAAGATGTTGTTGATTACATTTACATATGTATGGAATATCAGAGAGTGAAGGTTGAGCATAGACACCCAATAGGTTTTCTACATCCATTACCAATTTCAGAGAAAAAATGGGAAGTGTTAACCATTGATTTTATAACTAAATTTCCCAGGACAACAAGGCAACATGATTCAATCATGGTAGTGGTTGATAAATTGATAAATTATTCTCATTTTGTTCCTATAAAAATGACTCATACAACAGCTAATATTGCATAAATTTACATGAGGGAGATTCTTAGGTTGCATGGGATACCTAAGAAAATTGTTTCAAACAGAGATACAAAGTTTACTTCAAATTTATGGAGGGGATTGTTTAAAGGATTTGGTACAAATATGAACTTTAGCACAACATGCCATCCACAATCAGATGGGAAGACAAAGAGAGTCAACCAAGTAATTGAAGACATGTTGAGAATGTATGTGATGGATAAGCCATCTAAGTGGGAAGATTACTTGCACTTGGTTGAGTTTGCATATATTAATGGGTATCAAGCTTCATTGAAAATGAGTCCATTTGAAACCTTGTATGGTAGTAAATGAAATACTCCAGTGAGTTGGGACAACTCAACAGGCAGAGTGGTACTTGGGCTAGAATTGCTAAAGGATATGGAAGACTAGATGGTTAGAATTAAGTAGAATTTAAAGGTAGCTCAAGATAGACGGAAAATTTATGCAGATAAGAACAGGACAGCTAGAGAATTTAAAGTGGGGGAGCATGTGCTTTTGAAAGTGAAGCCCAAGAAGAGCTCATTCAAGTTGGGTAGTTTTACAAAGCTAACATCCATATTATGTGATCCATTTGAGATATTGTATAGAATAGGGCTAGTTGCATACATGTTTTTATTCTCTGCTTCCATGAATGTGCATAATGCATTTCATGTATCTTTGCTAAGAAAATATATACATGATCCTAACTATGTTATTGATTGGCATCTGATTCAGGTAGAGACAGAGGGGGACTTTCAGGTCCAGCCAATGCGCATATTAGACAAAAAATTCAAAATGCTCTGGAAACAAGTTATAGACCTGGTCAAAGTTCAGTGGACCCACAACTTTTTAAATAATTGTGAAATTTTGATTTTTTTTTGTATATGCATTGAGGACAATGCCAAAATATGGGGGACAGGAATGTAATACCCCGATTTTAATTCTCTGTATTAAATAATGTATTTTGTTAATTGATTAAAAGACAGAGTGCCCAAAAAATTAAAAGAGGCCAGTGTGCCTAGGAAATGTAATGTTTTGATCATTATTAATAATAAAATGCATCGTTGGCTGCTAGACAGACAAGGACAAGAGTTATGGGGTGATATGATTCCACAAGAGAGAGGGATTGAGGGGCTAAGTATTTATTTTATATTTTATTTACCCATTTTTTTTAATGGAAAATATCAATTACATGAGCTTCTTGAGGGAAGGCCATGTGGTTCCTTAATTCCAAGAAATATATATAAATCCATCTTTGGGTTGTTTTGGGGTTCTCTCCTTCCATTATGTTTTCTCTCCATTCACTCTTTTACCCACTCCTCATTCCTCATTCATTTTGATCTTGGCTTGGGAAAGAAAAATGAATTGTCGGAGAGGAGCCATTGTTTTGTTGGTTGTAATGACTATTGGTGTATTCTAGCCATGAATGAATGTCTGCATGTCAGAGAAGCATTGTCATGTGTTAAGTTGTTCTCACAAATGCGAATCCTGAGAGTCCCAGCATGGAGATTCTTGACCAGATGCACTGGAGCCCTAGAAGGAGGTGGACAACCTAATGGACTGCATGGCAGAGAAGGGGGTCTATCCTCTTGGGTTGTGCAGGCTAGATGAAAGAGAGCTAGTGTACTTTGGATTGATGTGTGTGTTGAGAATCCTGTGAGAGCTTGAATGTTGACTGGTTTGGGAAGTTGAGTGACACCCTGGAATTGTCCTTGTGGATTCATAGACTTGGCTTGGGGGTGACATTGATGTTAAGATTTGGAACAACATTGTCTATTGTTGGGTGGAACTTCCTTGATCTATAGTCGATTGGTGATTCGTTTCATTCAATATAAGTGCTCTCTATCATGGTTTTATTTACCTATATATATATTTTTATGTTGTGTATTAATTATAATATTTGAGATTCATGTTTATAATGTGCATGCTTGTTGGTTATTGTTGTGTGTGGAATTATATTCATTTATTTTATGTTGTAGCAGGAATATTGATCTCTGCATGTGAATATTTCATGCCTCTTTATTATTTAAAATTTATCAGAATTTGAAATCAGTTCAGAAGTGAGTTTTGAAGTAGCGTGGCGAACCTATGGGTGGTTGGGTATGTTTCATGGTCTTTTTGATTCGCATGGCATCTTGGGTGAGACCTTATTCAGTCTTCGACTATCAGGAGAAGCCAACAGAGCCAGATGAAACAATGGATCTACCTAGAGATGTTGTCATGAGCAGGAAGAGGCCAACATGGCTTCGTGACACTTTGCAAGATGCAGAGGGGCATGCAGCTCCTAGTGGTACTTTCACGAAGAGAAAACAACCTCAAAGGTTCTTGAGTTATATGGCATTGAGGAGTCACATCATTGATTCCAAAAATTCCAGTTATGAGGAGGAAACATGCCAGTAGTTTTGGAAGGATGCCATCATGGAAGAGTATCAGTCCTCATGAAGAATGATGTGAGGGAGATTGTGCCAAGACTTGAGGGGAATTCAGTGGTGACTTCCAAGTGGATATAAAAGATAAATCATGTAGGATATGGAAGCATCGATAAGTACAAAGCGAGGTTTGTGGATAGAGGATTCTCTCAGAAAGAGGGAGTGGACTAAGAGGAGACTTTTCTCCTATCGTTGGGTACACTTCCATAGGGACTATTATTTCTCTTACTTCAGTCATGGGTTGGAGATTACATCAGATGGATGTAAAAATTGTGTTACTCAGCGGTGTGATTGAGGAGGAACTGTACATAAAAAACCCTTAATGCTTTGAGGTACATGGGAGGGAGTCTCATGTTTCTAGGATGAAGAAGGCCTTATACGGACTCAAGCAGGAACCCATGGCATGGTACTCTAGAACTAATGCATACTTGATAAGTTTTGGCTTCACTAAGAGTGATGTGGATCCCAGCCTTTACTACAAGGTTTTTGATGGTGATTCATTGATCTTGGTGTTGTATTTTGGTGATTTGTTTCTTATGAGGGCAAAGAGACTCATTGTTGGGTGTGAGAGGGAGTTAGAATCAGATTTGGAAATGAAGGATCTTGGATTTATGCATTATTTCTTGGGATTGGAGGTGTGGCAAAGACTAGATGAGATCTTCCTCGGACATGGGAAGTACACAGTTCGGGTTTGAGAAGATTCAGTGTGATGGACTAGAAGTCCATGGCTACACTTATGATGGAAAATATGAAGAAGCTGAGTGATTCCACTTCAGATTCAGATTTGGTGCATCCCGCTATGTACATGAAGTTTATTGCATCCTTTATGTGCTTGGTTAACACCAGACTAGATAGTTTCTTTGCAGTGAGCACCCTGAGCCAGTTTATGGCTGAGCCAAGGAACTTCCATTGGGTTGCAACAAAGCATGTGTTGAGGTACCTACGTGGTACAGTTTCATATGGTCTGAGATATGTTTTGGGTGTTGAAGTAAGGCTGAAGGGATATACTGATTTTGACTAGGAAGGGAGTGCAGTGAACATAAAGAGCACCTCGGGGTGTCGCTTCAGCTTAGGATCAACTATGATATCCTAGATTAGAAAGAAGCATACTTATGTAGTACTTAGTACAATAGAATAATATTATAATGCATCTAGTGTTGCAAGTCATGAAGCAATATGGATTCAGAAGCTTCTTGCAGGACAATTTGATCAGGAGCTAGAGATGAACTTGATACATTGTGATAATCAAAGATGTATCAAGCTTTCAAACAATATTGTATTTCATGACAGGTCGAAGTACATTGAGATCAAATATCACTTCATCTAAGACATGGTACAAAGGGAAGTAATAAATCTCCAGTACATATCCATAGATGAGTAGATTGTGGACATTCTGACCAAGCTTCTGTCTAGGGCAAAGTTTGTATACTTCAGAGACAAGATTGGCATGATGTAGAATGTCTCCCTCACTAATAGGGAGTGTTTATGTTTCATCATCAATCAATTATTCTCCCATATTCGTCATGTTTATTTGACCAAGGGAGAATGATACATTCACTCATGGGGCCATGCTAAATTGTCTAGTGGTGAATGGCCCAGGATGTTGATGTCCTCTAGTTAGCATCATTGGGCAGGCATTCTCCTAGATCGGTCATGGTGATTTGACCAAGGGAGAATGATACATTCACTCACGGGGCCATTTTGATCTGGCTAGTGGTGAATAGCCTAGGTGTAATATTTATGCTAGTAGTCATGCTAATTTGACGAGGAGTGATAAAGACTCGAGATTCTCTCATATTTCCTACTCCAGGGTGCAGTGATCTATATTAATTAGATGTGCATGTGAGGAAATAATCAACAACATAAAGATAATATATAAATAGTATATTTACATTACAATGTATAAATATATTATTTATTAGATAATAATATACTTATAATATAATGTATAAAGATTTATTATTTATATAAATATATAAATAATTAATAATAAATTAATTAATAAAATGACAATAAAGGAAAATACATGTTCATTAAATGAAGGGGCATTACCTCCCAAGTATATATATCGAGCCCTCGATTGTAATATATCATATCATACAATATTTACTTACTATTTTCAGTTGATATTTTCAATGTGTAAGTATTCTATGATAACAATATCATAAGGAAATAATTATCAAATCTAAAAATCATAAAATTCAACAGCAAGGAACTAAGGGTTTTGTATTGAATGGTGAAGGCAAAGAATAAGGTGGTATCCATCTCAGGAGGAAATTGAATATTGGTTGAATATGAAGGAATATGAGTTTTCTCTATGGGAAACTCAAGGTCTGACGACCAACATGGAACAATGGAAGAATAGGTATATCTACATTGATATGAATGAAAGTTTCTTTGTTGAATTTCCATGTGTATTATATGAATGGATGAAAAGGAAGACTGATACTAGCACTAGTTTGATTCCTTAAGAACCATTGATCTGGGATCAGATCACCCTTGATAGGTTGAAGGCATTGGATAATAAGTGGACTCGAGCCATTGATTTTTTTTTTCTCAAGTGAAGGAAGGTTATATTATTGAGTTTGTTGTAAAATACACTTATTCTTTCAGTGAATATGAAAGGAAGTTTGTTGAAGGTCCTCAAGAAAGGCTGCTAGAAGAAATCATACTCTAGATCAAGATGTTGTTCATGGAGAAAGGGATAATATGAATGGAGCTCAATAGGGTGGCTAAGTAGAGTCCCCTAGCATTGTGAGGGGGTGAAAAGATGAGAGAGAGAGAGAGGAGATGGATCCATCAAGGAGGATCTGTAAGTTGTTGAGATGAGGTGAGGGAGACAATCGACCCAGAAGAGAAAAGGAGAGAGAGAGTCGAAGAATATGCAAGAAGAGTTTAGTTAAGGAGGAAAGAATAACATAGGAGTGGAAAGATTATAGAAAGGGATGTGAGACGAGGGGTCTAGACCAAAATGAAGAGGAAGGAGACAACACCAACAAGAAGTGTGGAAGAGTGTGTTGTTCCAAAGAGGAGCACATATGAGGATAGGTTGGAAAAGAGGCATGGCATTGAGAGTGGAGTATCTAGAGAATACACCAGAAGTAGTGGTAAGAGGGGTGAAGAAGATGAATTCCAAACCCCTTGGATGTTGAGAGATGTTGAAACCTTGGGAGAAGATGAGGCACAAAGTAGAGGTTCAAAATTAAGAGAGGATGATGAAGGACCCCTAAGAGGAGGGGAAGAGGAGTTAGAGATAGTGGATGGTATTGCGTGAGTGCATGTAGGAAACTATTTGGGTTCCCTCACAAGAAATGTAATATTTTGGGCTTGATTTATTGCAAATTTACCTCAAGTTTGGTTGGCATATTTTATCAAATAGTTCAATGATAGCCTATAACAACAAGCTAATTAACAACAAGAGTAGAACATACTTATAAGAGAACAAACAACCAACAATTTTCTTTATTCTTTCATGGAATAAGAGAAGGGATACATGATATAATCTAACCCAACAACTCAGGATTACTTTTAGCACAAAATATTAGCACTCAACAGTAGTTAAATAACACATGAATAAGATACAACAATTAATAATGGAACCTAGCTTAGAAATTTGAAGGAGTTGACAACTATATGCACTGCAGTTCTCTATTTGAGCTTCTGGCAGAGATCTGATTGTAATGGCGGTCTGTACAAGATGTGAGAATGTGCCCAACAACAAGTGTAGTGCTCATAATAAGGGACATTTTCTCTCAGTAAGTATATCAGCATCCAACAATCAATGAAATTCACCCAGAATGAACTCAATGCAAGGATTTGACCTCCATACAACAATGTAGTTGACCCGGTGTTGAATATCTCCCAGCAAAGGGTATTCACTCTATGCAACCCCAAAAAAATATGTCTTCCCTCAAAGGATGTGCCCATAATGGAGATACAACTTTTTCCTCAGCAAATTCACCCTCCAAACAAAAGAAGGTTGTCACCAAGGGACAATACGATCCACCTACTACAGATAACTCATCCCAATTCGTAAAATAACACCTCCCTAAGCCAAATCTCCTTCTTAACACCCAAAATATGGTTCTGAACACAATAAAAACACCCTTTGTACTATCAAATTCGTCCCATGGTGAGAAACTAAGCATCCAACAATTACAAATGTGCCCCCAACCTTAAAAAGAACTTGCTCCCTTGTTATATTGTCTCAGCTACCAAACATAGCAAGTATCTCAAGGAGTGATATGCCCAACATAAGGAAAATAACACCAACAAATTGATAATGCAGTCCAATATCGAAAACTGAGTGATTCCGACCCAATAACTAGGTAGGGTGTATCGTTGAAACACCAAAAGCAGTGAACAAGGAAGGGTTTCTCAAACCCTAGTCTCTTTCTTTAAGAGCTATCCAAAATTCTCTTTCTCAAGTGTAAAAAATAAAGAATGAGGGGTGCCTCCTTATTTCCCCTCTTTTATTTCTCAATCGAGTTATTTCCCACTCACTTTACTTTTATTTTATTCTTAAAGTCACTTTATGCTTACACACCTTATAATTTTTAAGTGACTTCATTTTCCTAAGACCCGTGTCCCCCTTTTTCCCTTTTTCCACTTTATAAAGTTTATTTCCTAGGAAACAGTTGAGTTCCCTAGGTAAATTTTCCGACTTATTCTACGGAAACCAAGTTAGGCTAGTGGAACCACTCATTATGACTCCTAGGAAATGGGGACGTTACAATCCTCCCTGGTTGAGATTGCTTGTCCTCAAGCAAATGAAATCTCAGATGTTGCAATATCTACTCTCCTTCCCAAGTGGCATCCTCAATAGGAAGATATTTCCATTTGATTAGGTACTCTTTGATGATCCTATTCCTTAATTTTCGCTCTTTGGTCTCCAACACTTCCTCCGGAATTAGAATCAATTGCCCCTCCTCATCCAATGGTGGCAACTCTGTAGGTGATAACATTTTTTCCCACTTCCTTCTTGAGGCATGAAATATGAAAGACATTGTGTATCCTAGCTTACACCCCTCTGGAATATCTAACTCATAATCTACCTCCCCGACTCACCTCGAAATCATGTAGGGGTCATATAATCATGGCTTCAATTTTTCTTCACCTTTGATTTTCAAGGATGATTGTTTGTATGGCTACAAGTGGAGGTATACCAGGTCTCCCACCTCAAAACTGCACTCCACTCTGTGCTCATCGACATACATCTTCTGTTAATTTTGGGTTGTTTACAGGTTATCTTTGAGAGTTCATAGGATGTCTTGACTCTCCTGAATCCAATCTTTGCCTTTGGGTGCCCGGTTGTCCCCAAATTTTTGGTACATAACCACCGGTGGTGGCATCATAACCATACAAATATTTGAAATGTGTCATCCCGATCGACATGTGATAGGTGGTGTAATAGAAATGCTCACCCAAGTGTATCCATTTAATCCATGCCTTTTGTTTCCCCGGTACATAATTTCTCAAATACCCCTTGAGCCATTTGTTCACAATTTCGATTTTCCCATCAGTCTGAGGGTGATAACTAGTACTGGGCATTAATTTTGTCCCTACAAGTTTGAACAACTCCTACTAGAAAACCCTCATGAATCTATTGTCTCGATCACTGAAAATCATCTAGGGCAGTCCATGCAGCCGAAATACCTCTCTGAAGAACAATTATTCTACCTACGCTGCATAGTATTTGTATGATATGGCAAAGAAATGGGTGAATTTAGTAATCATTTCAACCACCACGTAGATACAATCCTTCCCTTGATCCTGAGGCATCCCTGTAATAAAATCCATCGAAATGCTTTCCCATTTTAGTTCAAGGATGGGAAGCGGTTGGAGAAATCATGTTGGATGGGTATGTTCTATTGTATTCTACTGACAGATGTGGCACTCCCATACAAGCTTCAATACATCAGTCTTGAGACCCTTCTAAGAAAACCTCTCCCAAATTTGCCTATAAGTCTTCAAGTATCCTGGATGACCTGCCAAAGGAGAATTATGCACAACATGTAGAATTTTTCCTTTCAACTGAGATTATGGTACTAAGTAGATCCATTCCTTATAATATATGATGTCGTCAATAACCTTGTACATGTCATCGAAAACTTGAACATCAAGTATCTCACAACAAAACTTTTTTTTGGAGTATTCTACCAATATAAGATCCTTCCATTCCATTGAAATATCCATGAGAGAGAGAGAGTGGGTATCCTGGATAGGGCGTCAACAACCACATTATTTTTTCCTTTCACATACTCAATTTCAAAATCGTAGGCTTAGATTTTACTGATCCATTTTTTTTCCGCTCACTCAGCTCCTTTTTCTCCATGAGAAACTTCAAGATATTATGATCAATCTTTACCTTGAACCTGTTTCCCACCAAATACTATTGGAATTTGGTCAAAGCATGCATTATGGACAACATCTCTTTGTCATATATGAATTAATGTCGCTCATACTCTCAGATTTTTCGACTCTCAAATGCGATTGGGTGACCTCTTTGCATCAATACATCTCCTATCCCAATTCTTGAAGCATCACACTACAAGACAAAGGGCTGATTGAAATCAAGAAGTGCTAAAACAAGGCATGAAATCATCACCTACTTCATTTTCTCGAATGTCTCCTGGGCCTCCTCTATCCAAATGAAATCCCCCTTTTTGGTGAGATCGGTTAGTGGCACTGTCAAGTGTGAGAATACTTTAACAAAATTCATTTATTAAGTGTAGAGACTAAGGAAAATATTTATTTTTGTCACATTCTTGGGAATTGACCACTCAATGATCCCCTGATCTTTTCTTGGTGCACATGTACCCCATTCACCCCGATCATGTGCCCCAAGTAGAGCATCTCTGTCATACCAAAATCGCACTTGGATTCCTTTGCATATAGTTGTTGACTCTCTATAATACCAAGTACTTCATCAAGATGTCACAGATGTAATATATGAGATATAAAATGTATGCAGAACAGAAATAAAATGCTAGTAATGGCATAATAACAACAATATAACCAGAACATTCACCACAATAACACTAAAATGATATAAGAATAACAACAGAAACAACACTTTGAATCTGAAAGCAATGTTCACGGGCCTCTTTGAGGGGGAAACCTCCAGTTGAGCAGAGCTCTATTACAATAATATCAAAGCTAGGGTTCTCATACCCTCGACTCCTATTTATACTAAAAAGAAGCATCTAGAGGAAGATCCTTCTAGAAGTGGAAGCTTCTATTAGGTCTTCTTACATCCACCTTATTCTATTTTATTGAAAGGCCTTATTAATATTGACCTTTATTACATCTGAATATATTGTTCTACCTATGTGCGGGTTAGGACCCTAACATATCTGTCCCCTTAAAAACAACCTTGTCCTCAAGGCTTGAGATGAGGAAATTGTTGTAGAATGGTAGTTGGTTCCCAAGTGGCGTCTTCTGGAGTTGTATCTTTCCACTGGACTAGCATTTCCTTGATGGTTCTCTGACGTAGGCAATGCTCACGCTGGTCCAAAACTGCTTCTGGTTGTATCCAAATGGATCCTTCTTCAGCTAACTCTGGAAGGTTGGTTTGAATTTGGAACTTAGCTCCAATCACCTTCTTTAAGCATGAAACGTGAAAAACAGGATGTAGCTTCGAATGACTGGGAAAAGCTAACTGATAGGTGAATTGTCCTACACGTTTGAGCATGGTATAAGGACCATAAAATTTGGGCGCTAGCTTCTGACAATGCTCAACCTTGAGGGAAGTTTGCTTGTAAGGTTGCAGTCGAAGAAACACTTGATCCCCTTCTGCAAATTGACGTTCAGAGCGACCTTGATCTGCTTGTTGCTTCATGTGATTCTGTGCCATGACCAAATTCTCTTTGAGGGTACAGAGAGTAGCCTCTCGAGCTATAAGTGTTAGGTCAACTGCTTGGACCTTCGAGGCACCCGGTAAGTATGAGAGAACTGAAGGTGGCTTCTGTCCATATACTGCTTCAAAAGGATTCATGCGTGTAGTTGTATGGTATGAAGTGTTGTACCACCATTCAGCTAAGGGTAACCATTGAGCCCACTGATTTTCCTTTTCTGAGGCAAAACACCTCAAATATGTTTCCAAACACTTGTTGACAACTTTCATTTGGCCATTAGTCTGGGGATGATAAGTTGTGCTGAGATGCAATTCGGTGCCTTGTATCTTGAACAATTCTTGCCAAAAATTGCTTGTGAAAGTTGGGTCGCGATCAGAAAGAATAGAGTGCGGCATGCCATGAAGCTTGAAGACCTGATCCATGAAGATTTGAGCCATTGTGGATGCTGTAAACGGGTGTTGAAGGGCGCAGAAATGAGCATACTTGGAAAGGTGATCAACAACCACCATGATGACAGATTTATTTCCTGATTTGGGGAAGCCAGTAATAAAATCCATAGAGATATCCTTCCAAATAGCAGGTGGAATCGGGAGCAGTTATAGTGTGCCCAACAATTTGACTGTTTCTCCCTTGTTGCATTGACACACATCACATTTAGGTACAAAATTACGAATGTCCTATTTCATACCATCCCAGAAAAAGGAACGTTTGACCCTGTCATAGGTTTTGGTGAACCTGAAGTGCCCTGCTATGGGTGTAGCATGAAGCTCATAAAGTACCATGGATTTAAGATTTGATTGTTTACTTAAATACAAACGGCCTTTGTATCGAAGTTCATCATGGATCCAAGAGTACCCTGGGGAAGCTGGAGCATTATACTGCAATTGTTGGATCAACTGTGAACTTTTGGGATCTTGTAGCCATTCCTGGCGAATGGCTTGGAGC
>JASDQU010220572.1:858-12132 GCA_032191745.1 Picea mariana
CACTGCACCTTGACCTGTGTAATGGTTATGTTCCTGAGTGGGGTTTCCTTCCTATCTATTATGCATTGAGGTTCTACCAAGAATTCTCCCTCTGGTTCCACCTAAATCACAGACTAGTCAATAATATGATTAGAATCATGTACATATTTCTTTAATAACAAAACATGGAAAACATTATGTGCCTTCATTGTGGGAGGAAGTGTTATCCTATAGGCTACAGGCCCCACTCCGTCCAAAATTTCAAAGGGTCCACAATATTAAGGTGCCATCTTGGCACAAGATCCCATTCTCAAGGAGATTTTTCTAGGTCTAACTATGAGATATACATGATCCCCTATTTTGAACTCTCTAGGATTCTTCTTTCTGTCTGCATAGATTTTTTGTCTACCCTGAGCTATTTTCATATTTTTCTTTATTTGAATTACTTGTTGTTCCATTTCTTTCAGCATGTCTGGCCCAATTGTAATTCTATCTACTGGATTATTCCAGGTGATTGGAATCTTGCATTGTCTACCATAGAGGGATTCAAGAGGGCTCATCTTCAATGACTCTTGATAGCCATTTTTGTAGGAAAACTCTACCAGTTGTAGGTATTCTTCCCACTTCTTAGAATGATGCATTACATGCATCCTTAACATGTCCTCTAATACTTTGTTTACCCTCTCTATATGTCCATCATTTTGAGGGTGATAGGTTGTGCTAAACAACAATTTAGTCTCAAAACTAGCCATTAAAAGTTTCCAAAAGATCGAAGTAAATTTTGTATCTCTATCAGATATGATCTCCTTAGGTATGTCATGCAACTGAAATATTTCTTTCATGAAGATACTGGAAATATCTATTGCCTTGCAAGTTGACTTGATGGGAACGAAGTGAGTATCCTTGCTCAATTTTTCCACCACTACCATGATGGCATCATTCTTCTTGGCCGACTTTGGTAATCCAGTGATGAAATCCATGGAGATGGTTTCCCATTTCCATTCTATAATTGGTAGGGGCTGCAACAACCCTGCTGAATGTTGGTGTTTTGCCTTAACCTACTGACATTTTAGACATTTATACAAGTAATCAGCTATTTCCTTCTTCATTCCTGGCCAATATAATAGTTTCCTAATGGCCGTAATCATTTTCTGATAACCAGAACGACTAGTATATGGTATTTTTTGTAGTTCATCCCATAAACCTCTTCAATTCGTCACAATTCGGGATATACCACCTACCTTTGTTAGTTAGTAGGCCATCATTCAACATTTTATAACCTTCGTACTTTAGCCTTGTGGTATCTTGTTCTAAGTACTATTTTACATACTCGAATAATTCATCAATTTCTTGTGCACTCCTGACTCTCTCTGTGACATCCATTTCACAGGTGCTTACCACTTCCAGGTGAATCATTTTCACACTTCTGATAAGGGAATCAACCACCCTATTTTCTTTTCCTTTAATATGTTTGATTTCAAAGTCAAACTCACTAAGGAGAGCCATCCATCTATTTTTTCTAGCATTAAGTTTTGGTTGATCAAACAAATACCTCAACCCAAAATGGTCTGTCATAAGCATAGATATTCTACCTAAGAGGTAATGCCTCCACATTTTTAAATCATGCACTATGGCAGCCAATTCTAAATCATGTATCACACAATTCATTTCATGCTCATTCAATTTTTTGGATTCATATCAAATTGCATGTTCTTATTGCATAAGGACTCCTTCGAGTCCTTCCTTACAGGCATTTGTACACATAAGGAAGTCTTTGTTTGGGTCTGCAATATTTAGCACAGGTGCATTGGTTAGAAGGTATTTTAGCTCTTGGAATCTCTCTTCACATTCTGATGTCCAAATGAATTTAACTCTGTTTTTCTAAAGGGAAGTGATTGGACAACCAATCTTGGAAAATCCTTTTATGAACCTCCTATAGTTTCCCGCTAGGTCCATAAAGGATCTGATATCAGATACATCCTTTGGGGTAGGACAATCCATAATGTCTTTGATCTTATCAGGATCAACTACCACCCCTTATTCATAAATAACATGGCCTAAGTAATGGACTTGTTTCTGGAAAAAGTCACACTTACAAAACTTATCATAGAGTTGATGTTCCCGTAGTACTTGAAGCACTAATTTGAGATGTTATTCATGCTCTTCCCTATTCTTAGAATAGATTATGATACCATCAATGAAAACCAATACAAATATTTCTAAGAATTTACTCAATACATTATTCATTAAGCACATAAAAGTGGTTGGTGCATTGATCAGCCCAAATGGCACCACCTCAAATTCATAGTGACGATATCTTGTCCTAAAGGTTGTTTTGTGGATGTCTTCATCCTTAATTCAGACCTGATGGTATCTAGACCTCAATTCAATCTTGGAGAAAATGGTAGCACCCCTTAATTGGTCAAACAAGTCATCGATCCTTGGCAAGGGATACTTATTCTTTATGGTTGTCTTATTGTGTTTCCTATAGTCTATTCAAAACCTAAGTGTGCCATCCTTATTTTTCACAAACAAGGCTAGTGCTCCCCATGGAGAAACACTAGATTTGATGTATCCTTTGTCCATCATTTCCTTTAGTTGTAGTTTGAGCTCAACTAGCTCTCATGTACTCATTCTCTAGGGTGTTCTAGAAACTGGCACATCTCTTGGTGCAAGTTCTATTGAAAATTCAATATCTCTTCTTGGAGGTAGATTTGGTACCTCTTCTGGGAATACATATTTATACTCTCTCAATATGGGATGGTCCTCTAGGCTTGGTTTGTCATGCTCAGCAGAGTCCAAAACCTATATTGCATACAAAGGACATCCTTTTCTGTAATACTTCTTCACTTGAAGTGTTGATATTTGTCTCACTGAGACAAGATTTTGAATCCCTTGTAGGGTTACTTTTCTCCCTTCTTCATTTTCACACTCCAAAGTTCTATTGTAATAGTCCAACTTGGTTTTATGGGCATCCAACTAGTCCATGCCAATCAGCAGGTCATAAGATCCTAAAGGAAGTATGTTTAGGTTCGCTTGGTTAGGCAATCCACATATAACGAATTGGCATGTTGGTATGACCTATGTTACTTTTCTTCTGGTTCCAGTGGCTAGTTGTATCGGCCATGATTTAACATGTTTAACTTGTTGCAATTTACATTTCTCAATAGTTTGAGGGGAAACATAACTCAAATTAGAACTAGGGTCAATTAAAATGGAAACTAGATGGTTGACAATCATACCTTCCATATCCACCACTGAAGCTTGGTGGTCGGCTTGTTTATTATCCAAGGTTGCATAAATATGTGGCATGCTCCTAGCCACATCATTGACTATGGTAGTCTCTTGCATGTTGTATACCCTCCTACTGTTATGTTTCCTATATGGGTAGTCTCTCGGCAGATGTTCTTCTCCACAACCCCAACATTTCAAGGGTTCTCTCTTTGTGTTATCATTCTTACCTAGGGCTACTCCAAAGGGTTTATTTCCACTCTGAGAGGGGAAATTTTGTTGGTATACACTTTTAGTAGGAAGGCTCATCTTAGAATATTTCCCATAGCTCTTGATTCTTGAGGGTTTAAACCCCTTTTATTGAATCTTAAACTACTCTTCTTCTTCCAGTCCTCATGAGGTTATTATGTGTTCTTAAACTTCTGATAGCAATACCTTGCCTTCTGGATAGTGTCTTCTAAGGTCTTTGGTTCATCAAATTCAATCCTGTCCAGAAAGGACTGAGGTAGCCCACTAATAAATTGTTTCATTTTTACATTTTCATCCTTTATGTAGGGTGCATACCCTATCAAATCAAGGAATTTATTTATATATTCATCTATGGTGAGTTGTCCCAACTTGAGTTCATAGAACTCCTTGGTCTTCCCATAAAATTATTTCTCGAATTGTTTCCATGAAAATTCCTTCTCATGGATTCCTTTCACATTCCTAAGGTCCTCCCACCAAATGGAGTCCTTTCCATTCAAGTTAAGTATGGTTATTCGAACCTTTAAATTCTCAGAGTAGTCATGGACTCTGAAGTACTTCTTCAATTCAAGAAGCCAAACTTCTGCTTCTTCCCCCTTCTTCATTTCTCCATCAAAGGTGGGTGGTTTGGCCTTCTTGAAATCTTCAGGGTCATGACTCTTGGAATTTTTTCTCTTATTTCTTTTCCTCTGGGAATGCAAACTAGTTTTTCTACTTGAGGATTCCTTGGAGTTATCAACTTCCTCGCCAAAGGATTCTTTCGACGAGTGTCTCTTGGCTCCATGTTGTGCCTTCTTTGATGTGCTCCTCCTTGTGGGGCCACTTTCAGGGCCATTCTTTCGTATCTGAGGTGGACTTTGGGTTTTCTTCATATGATGTATATCCACGTGACTCTTTGTTGGTCCATGTTGCAACTGTGTTTGTATATCTGATAAGATTTGCAATAGGACTGCATTAATTTCTGTTTGTTTTTCCTGCTCTTTTATCAACCTTTCATTCTCAGCCTTAAAAAAATGTATTTCTTCCATGAGGATTCTTACAGTTTCATCCAGATCTGGAGGGGTTTCCACCGCCCTCCTCTCATTAGAGTCATCCTCTCTATTGTGGAAACTTTTTCCCAATTCATGGTGTGTCACCATCCTTTATGATGTAGTTTTCCTGCGGTATACTGACTTCTTGAGTGTTGATAAAACATTTTCTATTAGTTAATGGTATATTAGTTCATGAACAACACATAGTTCATATTTTCTAAACACACACAACAGTAGAAAATTTCATTCCTTTCTTCAGTAGAGGTTTAACTAAGCCTTTTAGGAAAGGGTTAAGATAGGGTATCACCCATAAAAATTATTTAAATAATATTCTCTTTAAATAAGATTTTTAAGGAAATTGTTCATGAACCCAAGCAGGCCAAGTGTTGTAACCATGCTCTGATACCAATTTGTAACACACCTGATCCCTAAGTACCCTTTCTAGGGATGGGGAATCAAATTGTTTCTTACTCAAATAATATTAAATCATCTCTCTGAGACTATTTTCCTCTTCTACTCGCCCATATATTTCTAGCGATTGTTACCAGGCTCTAATCTGACCTCTGGTTTACAAGTTATGACTTACCGAAGTCCTTTGGGCGTTCGTTGGTTGAGGGCCATGTGGTGCCCACATGGAACCATCTCGTTCGTAACATTTCCAGGTTCCTACCTCCTACAGGGATGGTCCATCTATCTTCCAAACCAATGGTGAGGCTTAATACTCATCTAACACATAGCTAGAGGAGAATTTGGCATTCAACGCTTCGACACTGAACGCCCCTTTTTCTTTTCTACATGCATGTCCTCAGAAGTCCCGAAGTCTCAAACTCCTGAAGTCCTGGAATATCTCCACGTGGCTCTGGCCTTCAGGAATTTTTATAAATGGTAGGGTCGAAACACTTCGGAGCTCCGAACTCCTGAAGTTTCGAAGCCAGAAGGCTTAACTCCTTTCGAGCCGAACATAGGATTCCCAAACCTTGGTCACATGGGTCCTTTGGAAACTCTAGTGGGATACACATCAATTCCTTTATCCATAAATGGGTTAAGGACATGGGCATGATCCCTTGGTCATATGGTGAATATTCTGAAGGAGGCTCCCTCCTTACATAGGGTTTGAGCTTGAAATTCTCATGAGGGTAGATTCAAGATGTCGAAAAGACTTAAACATTCCAATAAATCCTACCCCAACTCTCTTGTAGGCTTACGTCCCACAACTCTTTAACTACTAAATAGAGGCAAACAGATGACCATTCAAAATCATGAGTTCATAGGGATATAATACATACATCTACCTTATTCATTCAATACAAAAACCATTCATAGACAGATAAATGTATGTATTCAACCATCATTTCCATTTCAATACACAGAGTATGAAGATTCTTATCAGAAACCAAAAACCATGAAGCGACTACTAAAAGGGGTTCATATTTACACCCAACCATAGGCACATCCACTCCTGAAGAATTTACCATTGGCCACCCCCAAGCTAGACCATGATACTTTGAGAGAGACTCTTTCTTCTTACTCAGTGAAAGTCAAAGATGGAGGTCACTCTCCTCCTCCCACAAGGTCTTAGCAACCAGTTTTCTATATACCAAGCAAGGAATTCTACACGAGTACCTCCACAGTCACTTATCAGCCTCGTTTATCATCTTGTAATGAAAACCATGCCAACCACTTCTTTCACCCAGAACGATCTTATTTCTCAGTTCTTCCTTGAACGAGAGAGTTGTAAATGCTCTTTCTCTCTTCTCGATAGTTCTCTTTTCGACTCTTCTCTCTTCACAGATCTGTTTTTTCTCTCTCTCCCTCTGCCCATGAATTACCTCTTTCTTTTCTTCATTAGAAATGATGCGTGGGTCTGAATATTTATCTTTTGGTTAGTTCTAGAAGTCTTGTAGATGGGTACTCTACCCCATCTCCTCATTAACTCTTGAGGAGGACTCTTCCAGTTGCCACTTTGACTGGTAATTCATTTTTGGTTCAGAGAATTGTTATGGGTCCGAGCCATTAATTCCAGTAAGGTACTAGTTTGGTGGGGTGTGATGGAATAATTCCCCTGCGGACATGTGAATATCCCCTTGGATTCTATACCCCTAATACCAAGACAAAAATATACAAATGGATAATAACATCCCTTTGATATTTGTCTAATTATCCAACAAGAGAGAAGAAGAAAAAGGTGATCGTGCCTATTTCTGATGTTTGTCCTCGCTACTCCAATGTGAGCTTGATGTCCGAACTCTTTCACATAACCTGATACCTGCAAAGCTATGGACAACAAAGGGACACATGCAAACTCCTACTCTATAATATTGGATTAAACAAATTCATCTATAATAGACAAGCATATGTAAGATACACAAACTAGAAGGGAATAGGCCAAGTATATTGATGAGAACTTGAAAGAGAAACTTACAATCATGGATGGTGTTGCAACAACTTCTCCAAATCTTCTTCATCCAACCCCTTGTTCGAAAGATCCACGATCATAATGACAATACTTTTGTTGATTATTTTCCTCCTTGTTCACCATCAGAATGCCTCCACTTATAGGCTTTGAGAGGCTCAACCACCTTGGTTATATTTGTGATTAGTTGAGGATATGACTCCATCATTTGTGGCATATCTCTTAGATGCATCCTAAGGCTTAGATTCGATCCAAACCAACTCGAATCATCTCTAGATGTCCTTAGAGAAAAGGGGGATTTATTCCCATTATTTTCTCAACCAATCGATGTTCCTTCACAACGAGCAACAGAGCGCTACAGTGCTCCCTGCTAGATAGACATAGAGTGCTAGCACTCCCTGCATATGAGCAAGGGAGTGTTGATATTCCAAAAATTTGTCAATATGACCAATTCTCATAGAAAAATACTTTGTTTCATCTATAAAATGATGTGGCTTCTCCTTCCAACATGTTGTAGAGGATGTATCAAGTGTTTCCATGGTGCCATTTGCAATATGACACATGCAAAACAAAAATGTAGCATTTATGACACTTGTGATACTTGTGACAATGAGGATGCGACATTATCGAAGTGAGGAATTTTGGTGTGTAACATATTTCCCCCCAAAGTGTGAAGTCGGAAGACAAAAGATGATGAATGAAACGCTTTGTATATTTTTCGAAACAAGGGTATGGAGTTGGAGAACATGGTAGAAGATGCAAACAACCATCAAACAAATGTTATCATGTGTTTCAATCCTAAGGAATACATACCTATGCTTGGGTAATAAATGAATTAAGGTATGGCCGTCAATAAATACACTGTGGATCCATGATGATATTGACTAAGGGTATGGCCACCAGTAATACAATGTTGATCCATACCTCTATGACATGGATTGATCGTAGCCACGCAAAATACATAGTGGAGATACGAGATGATAAGACATAGCCACAGACCCATACAGCTTGGATCTATGCGACAACATAATTATATCAATATCTTCAAATGATATCCTTCACAACCTGGGTAAATCATATGACAGAGTGAACACTTAACCTGGGGTCTTCATCCCAAGTCTGATGTGATACGAATCTATCCATGTGAATAAATGAGTTGATGTCGAACATGGTAGAAACCACTTGATTACTGGTCATTGATGTATATCATTAACAAGTGCGAGGGAAATCACCAATGATGTCAATGACTCCCATGGTATCCTAGTACATTCTAGCGAATGTGATTAAATGAGATGAGGTCCAACATTCGTGGAATCATCCAATCAGATTCAAATGATGTAAACCCACTGTTGGAAGTGAGGAGACCTGTTATTGCGGCATGCAGGTCCCAAGGTACTAACTGGTTTCTAATTCTAATTCACGGATGATGTGTTGAAGTCGACAGGAAAAGACTCATTGAAGGAGGGCCTTGATATAGCGAACAAACGATGAGCTAAAATGGGTATGGGAACTTGTAATTTTGTATATGGTTGAATCTCAAGGCGTATACTTTCCTTGAACACTGAGGCACGACATGAGACTTGGCAGCCTAAATGCAAAGTGGACCAAAACATAATGCAGCGGGTGTTGTGACATTTTTTGGATGACTCAAAGGAGTGGAAAGACTCATAGGATTGGTTCAGTGCAGAGGTTTATTGGATTATCCAAGAGTTCAGGGTGAAGGTTAAAACAAGTGTCATTTTCAAGGGCGACTGCAAGAGTTGTTTACAAAAATTCTCAAGAAACTTGACCTACTTCCTTCAATTTTTCCCCATCCAGATATATGAGTACCTCTTTTCATTTTAATGATCTCGAGGAGGATAACACATGCTCGATACAACTCAACTTTGGTAAGTCCCTCTTCTATTATTTAACGAACTGGAAGAAGTAAAGGTTTGATCCCATATGGTCCCTTCAATGTGTAATTTTAGCGAGTCCAGAGAAGGAAAACTTGGTGGTTTTTCATGTTTAGAGAGTCTGAAAAGAACTTAACGGAGACTCTAGGGTTGTACTTTTTGTAACATTAGTCCCCCCAGGTCTGAAAAAGAGCTAAATTGTTACTCGAAAGATGCCTTTTCGAGACCATTGAATGAGCATGAAAGGAAGCAAGATCACTCGGTGATGTTTTCATATTTAGAGAGTATGAAAATAGCTTAAAGATGATTCCAGGGGTTTTCTTTTTCGTATAACCTTTACGATTCCAAAAAAATGATAAAAGTATACTCGATTACATTCTCATGTTTTTTATGAGAGAGAGAAAGAAAAAAGATTATGTTCATCATTGTTACAAGGTTACCGAAAGATGTTGCTCAAAATCCTGTAAAAGAAAACTGTTTTGAGCCTAAAACATTAGTAACTTCTCAAAACAATGATTAAAAACCCCAAAAAATGACTTTATAATAAGGAGAAAATATCAAAATGAACCTATCAAATATTTAAATAGGTCAAAATTTCATTTACTATTTGGTTTTTTACCATTCTCCTCTAGACTTTGGGTTTTCCACCTTTTGAAGTGTTTTTTCTAGTGGCGACTATAGGGGATGTGAGTGATCATTTCCAGATTCATCCAGACTAGGTTGGTCATATTTTCCTCCTCATCCTTTTTCATGTATTTTTACTATATTTTATCTTTTGTTTTGAGCGTTCAAGGATCTTTAGGAAGCCCTAGAATGTTGAACCAGATCGACGCTCCCTCAAAGCATCGAGGGGAGCATTGAACGATATTTCAGCATGTTGTTGCATATGCTTAGGGAGTGCTAGCGCTCTGTAGGCAGTTTTGAGGGAGTGATAAGTGCATAAATCAAAATTCTTTTGACTATTGGGCTAAATAGAGGCAGCTTTTTTCCACAAAAATTTGACTAATGATTTTTAAATGTTGCATTTGCAGATTTCATCTATTTCTTAGCCATGATAGAGTGGAAAGAGCTTGAACATGAGTTTGATTAAATTTTATGCTCTCCAAGACCCTCAAGTGAGGGAATCATTGAGAAACTTTGGGTTAGTCAAATACTTCAAGCTCCAAAATATGAGAAAGGAAGTTCTACTACTCAAGTATTTGATTGGTCTATGGGACGACGTTGACCAAGTGTTTCGCATCGAACCTCACATGCTTGAAATCGAACTAGATGATGTATATTTTATGAATGGTATCTCGAGGACAGGGGCACCCATTCTCTTTTCCAGACACCGTGAAACTCCTCAACCAACCGAGGCATACGTTGTTGAGCATTACGTACTAGGGTCGCATACCAGGGTCACGGTTGGTGGGTGGTCAAATTGTGATAATAGATGTGAGGGATTTAGCATTTCGATCCATTATGTTTTTCATCACAAAATTGGTAGGGAGTACCAGTGCTCACTTGGCTTAGAAATCAAACAT
Source organism: Picea mariana (assembly GCA_032191745.1). Classification (NCBI taxonomy): domain Eukaryota; kingdom Viridiplantae; phylum Streptophyta; class Pinopsida; order Pinales; family Pinaceae; genus Picea; species Picea mariana. Next base: position 11,177 of record JASDQU010220572.1, read on the forward strand.
TTTTTATGCCTTATAGTGCTTATAACCCATATTGTTCAACTGGAGTGCAGGGTTCCTTAGAAATGTCAAGGAACAAATATACAAGTGCAGGACTGGTATACATAAGCAGTTTGGGTGCAGTTCTTTTTTAGTTTCATTTTTCTTAGAGAGGGTCCCTCATATGCAGCCACAAGTTGCATTGACAGCACATCTCATGACCGAGCCTCATATGGATAGGTGGACTAGCCTATACTGTAGGTTGGGGAATAAGCCTTCAGTATTCAAATTCATTGTTGATTTCTTCACATGGTGGAGGAGATAGTTAGTGGTTATTGAGGACTTCCCTTATGCTGGGGTGGATTTCTGAGGTAGCACAGACCTGGTACTTTGTGAGGGAATCCAATGGGATGCACCAGGTACAAAAAATAACCTTCCCACATACATTTGTTTTTTTTTTTCTTTTTTATATTGTTTTTTATTTGTACAACGAGGAATCTAAAAAAAATTGTTTCATCATGCAGATAGAGGTGCATCACGTCCGACGGAGATACCAGCATTGGGGCATCATGGAGACATATATGCAGTAGCTGAGCATGACATTGAGTCGGGAGGACTTCGATATTTAGAGAGGAACCTCTCAGGTTTGACAATGGGTGTCCCACCCCTTAAGAGGCAAGATGTGCCTCTACATTTTCAACGACATACATTTGGGGTTCCCGAAAGTCCCAACCATTTTCCTCGTCAGGTGACACGATAAATAGTGTGTTATGCATAGCACAACGTGATACAGGAGGATGATTAGGGGCCTCATTTTATTTTGTAGTCCTTATGACGATGTTATGGGCATGAAGGCCCAAGATGTTTTCCCTGTTATGTACATTTTGATGATGTATTTTTAGAAACACTTGTTCTATCACGCACACACACACACACACACACACACGCACACACACACACACACACACACACACACATAT
>JASDQU010220574.1:742-17875 GCA_032191745.1 Picea mariana
TTATATCATTTTAAGTCTCTGTTAAACAAACAATTATTGTGGAATAAGTTGTACAACCTGAAGATGAAATATGGAGACTCGATGATAGAGCATCTAAACACCTTCAATATAGTGGTAAGTCAACTATTATATGTTGAGATTAATATTTATCATGAACATAAGTGTATTTGTTTATTGTTCTATTTACCAAACTCAAGGGATGATATGGTTGTGTCCATAGGTAGTAATACGACTAATTTAAATTTTGATGATGTGGTCTCATCCTTGTTTTCAAAGGACATGAGATGAAAAAACATGGAAGGATGAAACATGGATTCCTTATTTGCAAGAGGATTATCCTAGGAAAGAAATGTATCTAAATCATCAAGTGGGATATCTAGTTCTAACGGAAGATATAAATCTCCCAAAAAAATTGTAAAGGTATGCTAGAGAAGTGGAAAAGAAGGGAACTACAAGAAATAATATAGATCCAAAAGTGTTGAGAGAGGGAAGGGATATAAATATTCTCCTTATACAGAAGTAAAAACCTATGCAAAAGAAGGAAGATATGTGTACTTGGATTCTTTCAGAACACATCCAGATCATGAGGCATGGTTGGTCAACTCAGGCACATCCTTTCATATGACTACTCACAGGGAGTGGTTTTGAAAATATGAAAGGGATGATGGAGGTGATGTTTTCCTAAGTGATGAATCAAAATCCAAAATCATATGATGAGGAAAATTCAAGTTAAATCTCATGGATGGAAGGATTGGAACAGTCCTTGGTGTTCTGCACATCCCAGGGTTGGCCATAAAGTTGATTTTTTTAAGCAAAATGGGTTATGCAAGTGTAAAATCAATGTTTGATAAAGAAACCTACAAAATGGTTTGAATAGCAATGGTGTTGTTGAAGGGAGTTTGGATTGGAACCTTAGATAAGCTATTGAGAAGAACTATTAGTGACAATTTCAATAGTTCCATTATTCTCGAGATTGGACATGAAGAAGAAAAAACTCCTACAATCTTTGAAGAAAATACTATGTTATGGAATCAAAGACTGAGATATATCAAAGAGAAGGTCCTTCAAGTACTACATGTTAAATTTATTATTGAAGGTATGCATAACTACTCTCTATATTTTGATTTTTGTGAACATTTCATATATGGGAAGTAGAATTGAGTAAGATTCCCCTTTGGTGCAATGAGGTAAGATGGAATTTTACATTTCATGAATAGTGATGTGTTTGGACCTGTGTCGGTTCCATCAATGGGAAAATCTGTGTACTATGTCTCATTTATATATGAATTATCAAGGAATTCATGCATTTATTTTCATAGGAAGAAATGTGAAGTCTTTGACAAATTCAAAGAGTTTAAGGATCTTGGGGAGAATCAAGAACATAAATAGATTAAAGTGTTGAGGATGGATAATGCTGGAGAATTATGCAGAAATGAATTCAAAGAATTATCTAAGAAGTGCAGTATAGAAAGGTAGAAGAGTAATCCATATACACCTGAGAAGAATGGAGTTGCAAAAAGGATGAATAGGACATTGATGGAAAAATCAAGATTCATGCTCAATGGTGTCAGTTTCGGATAGGAATTTTGGGTAGAGGCAGCGGGTACTAGTACATGTTACTTGGTCAATTGATCAACCTCATCAACACTACATGAAAAGACTCCACATGAGGTATGGACTGGTAATAAACCCTCTCTCACACATCTCATGGTATCTGGTTGTGATCCCTATGTTCACATTCCAAAGGGGAAAAAATTAAGCTAGATAAAAGGTTGAAAAATGTATCTTTATTGGGTGTAAAGATGGTAATAAAGGTTATAAGATTTGGAACTTAGAAAATAAGAAGGTATTTTATAGTTGAGATGTAATATTTAGAGAAATCAAAGATCTTTTCAAACAAGAAGTTATACCAATGATGGAAGAACCAGAGAAAATAGAGTTTGAATTAAAGAGTAATTAATCAAACTCTACATAAGAACATGAATATGAATAATAATATCCTCATACTCTAGTAGTGAGGAGTTTGGTTCGGGAAAGAAGACAATCAGAAATGTACACTCCATCTAATTTCCATTCAAATTTTTCTTTGTCTATTATTGATGATAATCCTAGAACTGTTAGGGAGGTAGTGGATTCAGAGGATGGAAAACTCTCGAAAAATTCAATGGTTGAAGAAATGGAATTCTTGGATAAGAATGAGGCTTGGGATCTAGTGGATTTGTTGACTAGAAGAAATCCCATTGGAAACAAATATGTGTTTAAGAATAAGTTGAATGCATAAGGTAAAGTGGAGAAATAAAAAAGTCGATTAGTAGCAAAATATTATTCCCAGGTAGAGGGAATTGACTTTAGTGAAATTTTGTATCTCATTGCCAACCTAACTTCTATTAGATTTCTCTTATATGTTGTTGTTGTGTTTGATTTTTAAGTAGAAAAGATGGATGTGAAGACATCATTCCTACATGGGGATTTGGAAGAAGAAATCTACATGAAACAACTAGAAGGATTTTTTTTGAAGGAAAGAAAGATCTAATGTGTAGGGTCAAAAAGTCCATGTATGTGTTAAATAAATCACCAAGGATGTGGTATCAAGATTTTGATACTTGTATGTTGGGACTTGGCTTCACAAGGAGTAAAGTTGATCACTCTGTGTATTTCAAATTAATTGGTGATCATCTCATTCATTTGGTCTTATATGTTAATGACATGTTGTTGATAGGAACTAACAAGGAGATTATCCAGGATGTGAAAACTCAGTTGTCCTCTAAATTTGACATAAAGGATCTAGGTGCTGCAAATTTCATTTTGGGCAAGTAAATTAAAAGACATAAGGAAAAGACGAAAATCTAGTTAAATTAGAGTAAATATGTCGAGAAAATATCGATGAGGCTTAATAAGAAGGAATGTAAATTGGTTAGGTTTTCTATTCCTATAGGTGTAAAGTTATCAGCGGATCAGTTTCCTAAGACGAAAGAAGAGGAAGAGAACATGTACAATGTTTTCTAGGCTAGTGTGATTGGTAGTTTGATGTATGCAATGGTTTGTACTTGATCGAACATTGCACATGCACAGGGATTTTTGAGAAGGTATATGAAAAAACTAGGGAAAGAGAATTTGACAACAATAAAGAGAGTTTTTAGGTATTTGTGTGGCACTACTAGTTGTTTATTGCCCTACCAATGAAGACCAGAACTAGACAGAGTGTTGCACATACATGGGTTTGTTTAAGTAGACTAGGTTGGAGATATGGATTTCAAAAGATCTACAAGTGGGTATGTATTTAACCTGTTTGGAGGAGAAATCATTTACATGAGATAAAGCCAATCTGTATTGGAAATCTCAACTACAAAAGTTGAGTACATGAAAACCACTCATGCAAGAAAGGAAGCAGTATGGTTACAAAAATTGTGTTCGAGTATTGGGTTGGTACAACAAGATGTATGCAAATATTTTGAAATTCAAAGTGATATATTCCTTGCCAAGAACCCATATTATCATTCAAAGAAAAAGCATATTGATGTCTAGTATCAGTTTGTGAGAGACATGGTTGAAGAAAATAAGTTGTTGTTGATGAAGGTGGACACTTTGAACAATTTTTTTATCGTTGGTTTTTGAAAACATTTTGAAAAACAAAATTTGGGTGGTTTTTGAATCTATTGTTATTGGTGTTTCGAAACATGGTTTTCATCGATGGTTTTCTAATTCCAGTAAGGGAACATGGGTACTCTTTAAATTTGCAATATGAATCTTTGTTTGAGATTTCTTTCAACACTTAGGGACCATGGGTACTCTTGATATTTGTAAGACAAATTCTCAACTGTATGTTTTCAAATTTTTATGGATAAAGCTTTGTATTATTTTTCAATGTTAAGTGAGAAATCAAAATTTTCTTCTCATATTATATGTGTTTGTGCAACCTATCTATTTCATGTACTTTCTATCCCATATGTCTCTAAATTTTCAAACCTATCTTATGTGTTTTGGGATTCAATAATCAAGATATTAAATTTCATGGTATTATGCATATTGATAATAAACCATGTGTGTGGATATGTGTAATATAATTCATTCCCTACCACTAATATGAAATCAAAGAAGAGGGGCAAGAATAAGAGAAGACACATCTTATGGTGGGGATATAAATGTCGAATCTTCCTTCCTCACATGTCACTACCTCTAATGCACTCCACCTACAGTTTTCATACTTTCCCATGTTGACTCAAGCCTATGTTGGGTCATGTGTATTTAACCTAGAGTAATCGTGAGAATGTCCTTAACACCTATGGACATTTACAAAATTGCTCGTGAATGACAAGTGATCTAAGTATTGAAAATCTTCACTAAATATTGATAAATCCAAACCATACCCAATTCTCCTTATAAGTGCCACAAATTAGATCTAGACATATATCATCTCCCTAGGATGGCTCCACAAATGATCTAGCAAACTACGGATGCATAATATTTCACTCTAAATGATATGATAGGGTGTCCTCAAAGATATTGTTTTCCCTTACATTGATTCTACATCCAGATAATAAAATAAAATATAATTATATGCAACCTCAAACAAAGATTCATATTGCAATAATCAACCTATTGCATAAATATCATTAAGTATCCAATAATCAATTTATCCCACGAATACCATTAAGTATCCAAAATACATGAAGTTATTAATATCTCATAACAACTCATTAAATACCATTAATATCCTTCTAGACAATATAACACAAAAGTTAACGAAAACATATGATAATGTTTCTTTGTTAATTGCCAGTAATAATAGTACATATAAATTACACTATTGATATCTCATCGCAATTCATTAGAGACCATTAATATCCTTTTAGACAATATAACACAAAAGTTAACATAACATATGATATTGTTGTCTTGTTAATTTTACAATAATAGTACATTTACTATAAAACTGATTTATATAAATGTACTATTAATTTATAGATTTTAGTTATCAAAATATACGATATTGTTGCCTTGTAAATTTCCAATAATAATACATTTATTAGTTTGCACTATATTATATAAATGTATCATTAGTTTATAAATTTTAGTTAACAAAATATATGACATTGTTGCGTTGTTAATTTACACTAATAATACATTCACTATAAAACTAGTTTATAATTTTTTATATAAATTAACATTATTTTTATTATAAAACTTGTTTAAATTTTTATAGAACTTTACAATACATTCGTACTTGTTTAAATTTTTATATAAATTAAGATTACATTTACTATAAAACTTGTTTATATAAATTTATACTAATATTCAACTAGTTTCAACTAACTTTTCAAAATAAAGTGATCATTCTTCATGGCATGGATTTCCAATTAATTTGTATAATATAGCATCTACCAAAACAAAGGGTGGAAAGTTTAAATTAATTTCTAACTTTTGAAAATAAAGTGATCATTCTTCATGGCATGGATTTTCCAATTAATTTGTATAATATAGCATTTCCCAAAACAAAGGGTGGAAAGTTTAAATTAATTTCTAAATCGTAAATATTAAAATAAAGGTAGAAAGTTTAAAATAATTTTTAAATAATAAATAATAAAATAGGAAGACTAGAAATTCTACCAAGATTTTCATATATATGACATGATTTTCATATAGATGGTTTTAGTGGTAAATTGATAATACTTTCATGTTCTTTTGATGGGATTCATATACATGACATGATTTTGATATAGATGGTTGTAGTGGTAAATTGATAATACTTTCATGTTCTTTTGTTGCAATATGCATACATTTACATTATTTATAAAAGATGAATAATTTTCAAATAAACTATTTGTATTTTTAAATTTATATACAAATTTTAATATTTTTAAATTTATATAAAATTGAAAATATTTTTAAATTTACATAAAAATTGATAATTGATTATGTATATTATTTTTTATGAATCCTAGAAAAATATAGAGCAAATACAGAAGAATTTAAAGGAAATACAATTTATCTCATCCTCTTTTTAAAGGAAAGCTTTCCCTCATTAAGATCATGGCTATGACTAGATACCTAATGTATAAAAACAACTTAAACAACATGGAAGACAAGAGGCTTCCTAAAATTGTTTCAAAATCCAGTGGCAAATTGCATAAATATGCCCACTTATGTCCACTCTTAGCTAAGTTGTTAGGGAATCATGGAAAACATCATTTTCCAAATAAGGATACTATTAAAAATACAATCAAATCAAAATTTAAGGAGAAAATGTGGTGTGATAAAGAGTTAAAGGAAAAGAGAAAATTAAGGTATTATATGTAATCAACCCTAATCTAGAAGATCAAAATTATCTCTATGTTTTGACATGTGTAAAGAAAAAAATAAGTAGCTAAGATAAGAACAAATTCTCATGAGCTCCATAGTGAAATTGAAGATTGAAGATGAGAATAAGAAGATTGAAGATGAAAATCATTTTTTCTTAGATTATCTAGCTTAGATTAGATCTCAATTTATAAATATTTGTCACACTACCAACCTTCCTAACTTTTTCGCTCAACAAAACTATGGTTATCTTAATGTTTTTCTAGCACAGAAACAAAATTCTAAAGAATTGCAAGTCCAGTCGTCATCATCATCATCATCATCATCGTCATCATCATCATCAAATACCATTATTTTCCCACAAGCCCACTAAACTCCTCCAAATATACCAATGTTTCCATACAAAGAAGCTAATGAAGGCCGCAATAAGCTGTTAGTTTGCTTGATCGCTCTCTATAGGATTTGCATTGTGGAACCAATCACTTTCGTGTATTGAAGAAGTGCTGGTTGCTATTATTAGTTGCTTATGTGCTAATGTTCAACAATTGTCAAGCAATGTTTCCTAAGTTTCTACAGTTCTCATTGTGTCTGGTAGGAGATGGTGCCATTTTACAGTGTGTTTGGTAGATGAGTACGAATTATCCAATAATGCTTCCTAAGCTTCTACACTTCTCATTGAGTCTGGTAGGAGCTGGTGCCATTTTACAGCTGGTGCCATCCAACAATCCTTCCTAAGTTTCTACACTTCTCATTGAGTCCGGTAGGAGCTGGTGCCATTTTACAGCTGGTGCTATTTTACAGTGTGTTCGATAAACGAGTACGAATATATTCAAGGAAAATTAGTGAAACAATTAAGATGAGTAGGTAGGAGTTTATTAACTAACACGACACGTCAATCATGTATGGCGATACGCGGATAGGCTTGTCATTCCCAATAAAAAAAAATTGATTCCGTGATGGAAGGGATTGCAGAAGAGTGTGAATAAAAAACGCATTATCTAAAACGGTAAAATTCAAGAGAGGGAATTGTTTCAGGAAGTATAATGTTTTTCTGAAGTTTTAGGTATAAAATTCTTCTTTTAGGACAGCGATTTTAAATCTTTAAACTATGTTGAGTATCGAAATTTTTCTCAACAAGAATTATACCTTTGGAATTTTAACCCATCAATCTATATAGAGCCTCCTAAATTTATCTCAAATTACTACTTAAAGTTGTGCCAAAAGAATTGTTTTAGATAATCCATGGTAACGAAATCGTGCCAAAAAAAATTTCTCAACAAGAATTATACCTTTGGAATTTTAACCCATCAATCTATATCGAGCCTCCTAAATTTATCTCAAATTACTACTTAAAGTTGTGCCAAAAGAATTGTTTTAGATAATCCATGGTAACGAAATCGTGCCAAAAAAATTGTTGTAGATAATCCATGGTAACGAATAGTTTGAAATTGACATCATGGAAGGTAAGGCGCCTTTTGCAAGCTTGCCATACACAACTTATTTTGCCAAAATTACCATAAGTCCACTGCAATGAATCCAAATACTTAACCATTATAGCACCATTAAATGGGAACAGAGCCGAGCGGGGTAAATATTTCGAATTTTGAAGGAATTTTAAAATCGCAGCTGTTGAAGATGGAATTTTAAAATCGAAGCTGTTGAAGGTGATATTCCGACAGAGAGCAGTAAATTTGAGCTATGCTTGACTTGTCGTCTCTCACACATTGAGAAGTTAAATTCTCAAGCTCTGAGCTGAGAAATTTTGTTCTCTTAAAACATATTTGAGTTGTGTAAATTTACGCTAGAAAACAGTTTAAGTTAAGTGCAGCATTTTCTGAAGGATTTTTCTTAAATCTGCATGACTGGCTATGGTTGAGGAAAATCTGTCTTATGTTTGGAGTTTGATGCAACGAACGGCACTCGAAGCATTTTCATCATTAAGGCAAGCGGGACTGTTGAGGAATTCCGTGAAGTAAAATTTTTAAACCATTACTTATATATGCCCTGCTGCAGGAAAACTTCACCTGCAAGGTACGTAAAACTCAATCAATGCTCAACATCTACAATTTTTTTGTGTGGAAGGTGAAAGGAGCTTGGCCATTCACAGCAGGGCAAGCACCGAATAAGAATTATACATATTTAAATGCATGAAAAGGAATTTAAAATCTTTAAATTTATGAATGAAGATCTGAAATCTTGATTTTTTTTTATCTGCGAGGCAAAAACTGAAAGTAATATTTTAGCTTTTATCCAATAAAGAATAGGCTGCCCATTGGTTGCATCCGGATTTCAGAAACCAGAAGCTATCCTCAGAAAATAGTTGAATCTTGAAAAGTTGGAGGAGAACAACATGCAAAATTTGAAAAGGAATTTTGAACATGTGTTCTTTATTTGTTAGAATGGCGAGCAACGATGATTTAAATATGGTGTACTTAGAGTAAAATATTTGGCATTTTTCGTTCCTGTGCAAGATCAAGCAAGTCACATGCACAGGTTGTTATGCTGTGTCCCAGAGGGTTGGACAATTTATTTTAATCTTTGATCGGGATTATTTTTGGAACTAAATGAAAGCATACTTATTACAATGAAATACACATAAAAATTGTTAGAAAAAGAGAAATACAACAATACATGATTTTTATTAATGAAAGAAATGTACACACATTGTAAAAATATAAAGTGCAATATTTTAACTTTTATCCAATGAAAAATAAGTTGATCATTGGTTGCATCTGGATTTCAGAAACCAAGAGTTATCCTAAGAAAATAGTTGAATCTTGAAAAGTTGGAGGAGAATAACAAGCAAGATTTGAAAATGAATTTTGAACATGTCTTCTTTATTTGTTACAATGACGAGCAACGATGATTTAAATATGGTGTACTTACAGTAAAATATTTGGCATTTTTCATTCCTATCTAAGATCAAGCAAGCCACTGCTCTCTCTGAGAGGCTCGAACAATTTATTTCAATCTTTGATCCAGATTATTTTCGGAACAAAATGAAAGCAGAGATATTACAATGAAATACACATAAATTTCTATTAATGAAAGATAAAAATACAAAGTGCAAGACTTGCTAGAATGGTGACAACTTTATCTCTGAGAAGATATGTAACGACTATGCTCATTCTTAAGAAGATGATTACAATGATGCTCTTTGAAGGGTTTTTTTTGATAAACATGAATACCAAAACCCTAGATATCCAAAAACCTAACTCTAGGAGAAGACACACCAAAAGTCATGTGGGCCCAATTGGGGTAAGTTAGTACATTAACTTATTGGGGTCGTAACTTTTGCATACGATATTCGTTTTAGGCACGTGATAGCCCATTGGAAAGGTATTTTCGAGAACTATGCATTATGTCATCAAACTCTGACTTCGTCTACAATTTGAATATGGAAAGACAAGAAAACATTGTTTAGAGCCCCAAAATGGCCCTCGAAGTACAGAAAGATGTACTAACATGAAAACTCCCAAAATAAACTAGTTGGAATAGGTGGGTGGACACCAATATCCACTTTGATGTTTTGTATGGCTTCAGGAAAACCTCGTAAGTGCATAACCCACAACTACAAAGAAATGTCCCCATTACAGAGAAAGGTGTTGAACTTAAAACTGTCAAGATGAGCTAGTTGGAATTTGGAATAGGTGGGTCGTCACCAATATCCACCTCGATAAATCCTACCCCTTTAGGAAGAAATGGTTTCCATTGTGTTGAGTGATCGAGGAAGAGGGGAAAGCATTTTCTGAATATGAATCTTGGTGAGTTGTGTGCCTTGTTGGAGAAATTGCGTTGCTTGGTCTGTGGAAGGTTGTCATGAACCTGTTGTTGGCGGGGTTGAATCTGTTCCACCAACCTATTGTCTCTGGGCTTGACAGGGCATTGTGTAAGCACCATTGTAGGTGAAGAAACAATATTTCCTTTCTCTTCAACATTCTACCTCTGCTGGATAAAAGGTGTTGAGGTTGCAGTGGTTGTAATGACCTTTTGTGCATCCTTTGAACAGACTGTTAAGAGGATGAATTTTGCAGTATGATGGATTACCTTGCAACACTATTTTGGTGGAATAGTAGTCAAAACTACCTCTAGTATCCTGTAGAGATGACCCCCCAAAGTAATGACACTACGGGGTCGAGACTCATAAAAAACATGACGTTTCCACATATATGGTTGATCAAAAATAACATCATAGACATCAATATGGGAAACATCACACACTACCTCATCCTTGAAGGGTTGGATGCCATAGGACAGGAGACACTGTTGACTGACATGAATATCTCGTCCCTGGTTAAGACCCCCGATGTTGTATGGCTACGAATGTGGTGTTGTCGACAACCCCAACTATTTGATGTCCTCAGCTGAGATGAGGTTATTCTGGCTACCACAATCAACAATGAAATGCAATGGGCTCCCCTTTACCCACATCTGTGAATCGAAGAGGATCTCCTCCTCTTCAGGATCTACTGCTTCTTCTGGTTGAATTGTTGTGGTCGAGATAGTAGAAGTAGGGTCTGAGTCGATGATCTGTCTATTTTTGATATTTTCTGTATCAGATTTTGAATCAGGGTTCGACTCCTTGTCTTTGACCTCGACCACACATTATTGTTTCGAACGACATTCATCGGTGTTGTGATAGGTGATTTTTTTGAGGTTGCGACACTCCCTAGTGTCATTCTTCGTCTTTCCTTTACCCTTATTTTCTTTTGTCTTGGACTCACGTTCAAAAGGCTTTTGGTTAGGGTCGTCTTTACCATGCTTTGGTTGTTGTGGATTTTCACACCCGAACTCCCATTTTTTCTAGTGCCTAAATTTTTTCTTGATTTTGACATCATATCGATACGGAGCTCCTAATGATGAGATGTTTAGGAAATCCATTTCAGTTTGGATGTACCTATGCAAAGCCCCACCTTATTTTAGAACCAGATGTCATTCAGAGTCTTTGATACCCAGCTTGGTGCACAAGGTATGGAAAGTATTTGTGAACTTTAACAATGTTTGTCTCTTCTCTTTTCGTAGTGTGGTCCATCTCATGTGCCAGTCTTGATAGTTATCAATAGGGTAGTATTGTTCCTAGACTGCATCCACAAAAAAATACCAATTGGGCTCGGCCCCATTATTCCAAATTCATTTGTGAAACTTTATTTCTAGTAATTTTCCAACCAATGTTTGACATGGAGGAGAGCCTTCAGGAGTGCGAAGGTGATAATTCCCCTGTCGGAATAATTGTGAACAGAGAAATAACCTTATATCATATTCAACCATTTTTCTAAGGCATCCGCATCTATCTGACCTTCAAATACAGGAATATCAAAATTAACTTGTACCTTGAAGGAAGAGGTTCCTCCAAAGTGGTTGCTTGATGAAGATGCTCTTGTTGCTATCGACATGTGTTGAAGGATGTCGGTAAAATTCTCCATCATTTCGTCCATTTTTTGCACAAGAGATTGCTCAAGCAACAGGTTAATAAAATTTTCTGCTCCACCGTTTTTATTTTTTTCCACCATAGAGGGTTTCTTGGGCATGTGAGCGAGATTGTCCTCAAGAGAGACAAGCTCGAGACCCAAATTTCTATACTAAGACCTCATCGGGGACATGCATTGAAAAAAAAATGATCAAGAGTAGCGTGCTCTAATACCATTGATCCAGATTATTTTTGGAACAAAATGAAAGAAGATATATTACAATGAAATACACATAAAAATTGTCAGAAACAAAGAGATACAATAATACATGATTTCTATTAATGAAAGAAATGTATAGAGATTGTAAAAATACAAAGTGTAAGACTCGCTAGAATGGTGGCAGCTTTATATCTAAGAAGATATGCGACAACTATGCTCATTTGCAAGAATATGATTACAATGAGGGTCTAAAGGCCTTTTAATGATAAACATGAATGCCAAAACCCTAGACATCCAAAAATATAACCCTAGGAGATGAAGTGCCAAAATTCATGTGGGCCCCATTGGGAAGGTATTTTCAAGAAATACGCATTATGTTGTCAAACTCTGACTTTGTCTACAGTTTGAATGTGGCAAGCCAAAAAAGAAATGTTTAGAGCCCCAAAACGACCCTAGAAGTCCAGAAAGATGTACTCACATGAAAACTTCAAAACTATGCCAGTTGGAATAGGTAGGTAACCACCGATATCCACTTGGATGTTCTGTAGGGATTTAGGACAACCCCGTAAGTGCAGAACCCAAAATTACAAAGAAATGTACCCATTCTAGAGAAACGTGATGAACAAAAATTTTTCAATATGAGCCAGATGGAATTTGGAACAGGTGGGTAGCCACCAATATCCACCTAGATCAATCTTTCATACCTGCAAGGAACCCTTCCAAAGGTCAAAGCAAGGTGTCAACCATCGGAAAATTAAATCCAACGATGCTTGTGTATCAAGGAATCTTGGTGATGCCATTATAGCCCAGATTCTTGTAATAAGCCACAGTCAGCATTCGATTTGGGATTGACATTTTCAAATTCAAAAGTCTCATTTATTGTACAAGGTGTTCTATATTATTAAGGACAATGATTTTTCAGAGGTTGTTGGGACAGATGTGTTATACACCTTGAAATTCTTTAATAGAGTATAGACTACTTGTAAAGTAGTGGCATAGGGCAGTGGAAGGGAGTAACCTGTTGGTGGTTTCTAATATGCATAGATGGTAAAGCATAAATGGTTAATGGTTTTACTATACCTATTTATTGAGTGCTAGGGATAGAGAAAATCACATAGTGTGCGTTATATGTTGTTATTATGCTACCAAATTTCTTGAGAATTATTTTACTGCTGATTGTTTTTGTTGAGAACACAAACACTTTGTATTGTAACCATTCAATTGTTGAATAATAGATTGAGTGTGCTTTAGAGACTTTGTATTATAACCATTTAGTTGTTGAGTAATATATTGAGTGTGTTGTGGTTTTTCTTATGGAAGTTTTTTCCCTAGGAAATCTTGTTGTCTATTGTTTGTTGTTTATTTTTTTGTTGCAACTATTTAATTTCTAGCTTTTATATGTTCTTCTCTCGTAGATCAATGTAGGAAGCGTATTTAACACCTCTACTTCCTTTCATTTGGTATTAGAGCCTGCTCACCTCTATTCCAAAGTGTTTGAGATAAGGTTTTTGATCTAAACTTTATTTGAGTGGGAGCTTGCATAGAAAGAAATATTTTTTCCGAGAAATTGTGTGTACACCTAGATTAGAAATGGAGAAGTTTAATGGAACTAACTTTGAGCTATGGAAGCTCAATATGGAGGATATTCTTGTAAATCGAGAACTATGGGTTGTAATATCTGGAACCAAATCCATTGGTATGATAGATGAAGAGTTGGTGGTGTTGGAGAGAAAGAAAATAAGCAACTGAAGGATATATAGTTCTAAGTAAGGTGTCAACCATCACAAATACTCTCTAGAAAAAGTTGGGGGATTTGAATCATGCTAAATATCTAGTTAATAAATTGTTTTTGTAGAAACATTTGTTTTCCTTGAGAATGGGTGATGATGATTTTGTGGTTGAGAACTTGAATGGATTTAATATTGTTGTGAGCTAGTTGATCTCAATTGGAGTGATTATGAATGAGGAGGATATTTCTATGACCCTTTTTTGTTATTTTCTAGAATCATGGGACAACCTTGTAATGGCCATTGGAAGAGTTATGAATACATTGGTGATTTATGAGGTTAGGAAAAACGATTAAGAATCCACCAATGAAGCCTTAGTTGTTCATGGAAGATCAAAGGAGAAAGGAAAGAAAATAGAAAATGGTAGACCAAAATCCCCTAGCAGACATAAGTCTCCAAGAAATTCCAAGGGAAAATGTTAGAATTGTAGTAATGTATAGCATTTCATAATGGACTACAAGGAACATAAGAAGAACAATAAGCAGGAAAATAATGATTCTCGGGATGTATATGAAAATTTTTCTCAAGAGGATGGTAAATATGCCTTTGGAGCATCTTTTGAAACACCTGTAGCTGAGAGTGAATGGTTGATAGAATATGGAGCTTATTTCCTCGATGATGAATTTCCTCTCAGCATAGTCGTTCATTATAGAGTATTGATCAAATTCCTTGATGGTAGAGTAAAGGAGATCAATGAAGTTTTTCACATTTTGGGTCTGGCATGAAACCTACTATTAGTAAGCACACTTAATGATGTAGGTGTACAGGTTGTTCTCTTAAAAAAAGGATGTAAGATGGTTCGAGGATCTATGGTACTCGTTGAGGTTGTTCATGTGGGAACTTTGTTCCATCTCGATGCATGCACTATTGAGAATCAGAACCTAACATTTCATGCAAATAAAAATCATATAGATATCCGATACCATTTTTATAGTTATATGGTAGAGGATCGAAAGGTGATAGTAGAGAAAGTAGACACCTTTCAGAATGATGCAAATGCATTGAAAAAACATGTGAGCATAGGTAAATTCAAGTGGTGTTGTGAGTCTATGGACCTTATGGGCCTGAGAAATTATCTTATAGATTGATGTATTCTTCCTTGTATCCTTGAAATTTATATGAAAAGTTGGAGAATGTTTAGATAGGTGTGTCATACAGCTTGAAGTGTTGTCGTAGAGAAGAGAATACTTGCAGTGTTTCATTAAAATAGAGAATATTTGCAGAGAAGTGGAAGAGAGAAGTTGTAGGGAATAACCTATTTGTGGTTTCCAATATGCAGAAATGGTAAACCATAAATTGTTTATGGTTTTATATTCCTATTTATTGAGTTTTACAGATGGAGAAAATTTTAGAGTGCGAGTCTTATATTACTATTATGCTATTGAAATTTCTCTAGAATTATATATACTACCATTGAACACTCTTGTTAAGAGCATATAGAATTTCTATTATAGCTATTTAGTTGTTGAATAATACATTGAGTGTTCTTTAGAGTGTGGGGTTTTTCTCTTGAAGATTTTTTTCCTACGAAACCTTGTTGTCTATGGTTTTTTGTTTATTTGTTTGTTGCAACTATTTTGTTTTTAGTGTCTATACATTCTTCTTTCTTAGATTAGTGTAGGAATCATATTCCACATGATCCATATTTTATGAGCAAAACGAAATGAATACATATTATTAAAATATGATTAACACAGAATAACAAAGATACAGTAAAATTAGTTTTCTATTCAATAGGGAAATAAGTTGAAACTATAAAATGCAGCGGAAAACAAGCTTGTTGGAATGGTGGCGGCTCATCTCTAAGGAGAGATGTGACAGTTGTGCTCATTCCCAAGAAGATGATTACAATGAGGCTCTAAAGGCATTTTTACAATAAACATGAATGTCAAAAACTCTAGACAATCAAAAACCTAACCTTAGGAGATGAAGCGCCAAAAGTCATGTGGGCCCCATTTGGGTAAGTTAGTATATCAACTTCCTGGGGTCGTAACTTTTCCATACGATCTTCGTTTGGGCGCACCATAGCTCATTTGAAAGGTATCATTGAGGAGATTCATTTTGGGGGCTCAATCAAATCCTTCGGCTATCATTGAGAAGATCAATCCCGAAAAACCTTCATTTAGGCCCTCAAAATGGCCCCAGAAGTTAAAAACTCCTAAAAATAGTAAAGTACCAAAATTGCCAGAAAATTGTTTTGATTCAGTTGGAAAAGGTGGGTGGCCACTGATATCCACCTGGATCAATCCTCCCTCCTTTGGAGTAAATGGTATCCATTGCATTCAGTTCCCCCATCATATGAGGAAATTTATGTTGAATTTGGCCCTCAGTGAGCCATTTTCCTTAGTGTAGGAGTTGCCATGCTTTGACTACTCGATAAAGATGGATCCTTTGTTGTCAAGTCCCTTAATCTATTTGTCCATATTCTAATCATTGGATGCATGTTGCATGCAGTCAGGGTTGACCTCTGTTGGTGTCAACTGCTCTGCTATCTCTGAGGTGTCCAATAATGGTGGGAAATATGGCCGAAGGAGAGACACATTGAAGACAAGGTGCAGTCCAAGGAAAGGGGGAATGTTGAGCTCAAAATCATTGTCACCCACAGACTTGTTGATGGTGTACATACCATAACGGATTGGGATAAGCTTCCTATGGGGTCTTGTAAGACGTTCTTTCTGCAAGTGCAACCAAAATTTGTCGCCCACCTGAAACTTATGTGCCACCCGATGTTGATCATATCGCTTCTTGTACTTGTCATTAGACTTCTGTAGAATACCCTGAACCTATTGGCGGATGTGCTGGATCCGATCAATGAACCAGGTGACCTTTTCATCTTCTAGTGGATCAGGGGATGAGTTGACCGAGGTAGTCTCCAGGGGTAGTGCAACATCCATGGTGTCCAAATGGTTGGAATCCCAGCCCCACCTGAAATGGGCTATGGCTAGTTGAGCTATGTAGGGATTGGTTGTAGCTATGTTGGACATAGGGAAGACTCTTATCCCATGTGCGGGGATTTTTTGAATTGTACATGTGTAGGATATGTACGATCATCTGATTGACGACCTTAGTTTAGCCATCTATCTGGGGGGGAAGGCAGTGGATTTGTTGAACTTGGTATCTAGCAGTGACCAGAGGCTCGACCAGAATATGTTGAGGAACCGACTATCACAGTCTAAGATACTGGTTTGTGGGATACCAAAATGTACCCATACTCATTCAAAGAAGAACTTGGTAGTGACTTCTGTTGTGATGTTCTTCTTGTAGGCAGCTAGAATCGCCATATTGGAAAAGCGATCAACAACCAAAAAAACACAATAATTTACCTTATTGGTGTAACACCCTGTTTCCCCCAGATTGTAAATATAACTGAACTGGCCAAGGACTATGGCAAAACTCATAAGCATGAATATGTGCTGTAAATG
>JASDQU010220577.1:1122-11893 GCA_032191745.1 Picea mariana
GCTACTCCAGTCGCCACTACTCTCTGGTTGTCGCTACTCCTACCACTGTTATTGTGGTTGAATTTAATCATCTACACTCCCGCCAACATCGATACTGATATTTCAATTGCCACCACTTCCGATGTCGCCACTCGAATCGACGTTGTCATATTCTGCGACTCTAGACGACGATATTCCTGCGATGATGCTTATCCATAACAGGTGAGTCACCGGGTACATACTCAACCAACTTTAATGGATTTGGGCACTATTACACATGGAATAGGAATTCACGCCCGAGGACGGTCTTAAATTTAAGTTTTGGGGAGATTTTATGTCTTTTCCCAAAGAGTCATCATTACCCTCTTTAATCACATGATTTCTCAGTCATTACTTAAAAAAAATTGACAGCGTTGTACGCATATGGATTGGACACACCCGCCAAAACCGTTAATCATCCACCAAGCTATTAAATTCGTTTTCATATCATCATCATTACTTACCTGCCACATCATTTAAATTTTTTTATTTTTTTTTTAAATCCAGGACTCTTTCCACAACACATTTTCCGCTAAACTGTTTTTCCTGTCATTTCTCCTGAACTGGTCATTGGTACTCCTCGAGCAGGCACAGTCGACGAAATAGAATGGGTGGTGGAGCAGTAAGGTATGAGCCAGCAAATACTACATAGGTCCGTCGAAATCCGGAAGTCTGACATATTTTCCAGAATGCAAGTTGGGACGTGTATTTCGAGAGGTTACAGGGATTCGATGCAGGCATTACAGCAGAATTCGCCAAAAATTTGGATGGCCACTCCTCCATGGTCTACAGATTAAAAATTAGATTCATGGAGGAAACCATTGCAACAACTAGTGGGTTTCCAATATCCGGTCAGCGATGGTTTGTCTGGAAAACACCACTCTCAGAATTTCCAGAGATGTTTCTGTGTGAAGGCGAAGAAGTAAAGTCGAAAGGGAAAGGATACGAACGAACTTCTTTATCGCCTCCATGGGCTAAGGTAGCACTGTTCTTCATAAGGTATGTGACATCTAAAGGCCACCCCTCTACCATTTACAAATATCATCTCAAATTTCTCACATCTCTGTGTTTCCAACAACGCATAAACATGCCCTATTTTTTGTGTAATAACGTTCAGCGGATGGTGCAAGCAACTCAGTGCTCACACCAACCACTCAAAAACCTCACAAATCATGGACTTATTAAGATATTATTTGTGCATGTGCTAGATCAAAGCCTTGTGATTTGGTCATAGTTCATAAGACTCTCGGAAGAGGAATTGGCAGAACTTATCCCAGAAGTAGCAGAAACCCTAGCAGAGAGAGAAGGGTTGAGCAAGTTAGAAGAGGCTGCCAGAACTATTGCAGAAGGGCAAAGAAATGGTGATGATACATAGGAATCATCCTAAGATGAAGATGAGGATAGGGAAACCATCAATGGAAGTTAAAGAATTTTGGGGAATGAGGCAGGTCATTAACCTTGATTCAGAAGAAGAGGAAGCAGAGGGTTCTATTCCTCAAAACCCTTTTCCTGAACAAGAAAGAGATGTTGCTACTCCCTCAGAAGATGAACAAGAAAGAGATGTTTCTACTCCCTTGGAAGATGAACAAGAGAGAGATGTTGTTATTCCACCCACAGATGATCATGAGATGGATGTTGATACCCCTTCGTCTGATGAGCAGGAGAGGAATGTTG
Organism: Picea mariana; assembly: GCA_032191745.1. Lineage (NCBI taxonomy): Eukaryota > Viridiplantae > Streptophyta > Pinopsida > Pinales > Pinaceae > Picea > Picea mariana. The sequence continues at coordinate 2,815 of JASDQU010220577.1, forward strand.
TTGTTGACGCTGACAATGTTATACAAGAACCAGCGCCAGAACATTTTGAATTTCCTATCTGTAAAGATGGTGCAGCTACTCCTCCCATCAGTGAGCAGGTAATGACTGAAATTGTAACACAAGAACCAACATCAGAACAAGTCGTTCCTGAAAACCCTATTTTGAAGACACAACAGCTACTCCATATTGTGAGCAAGAAATGACTGACGATGTTACATGAGAACCAGCGTCAGATCATGTTGCTCCCAAAAACCATGAACAAGATTTGGGTGTTGTTACTCCAGGAGCAGTGTGAATTAAACAAGAGCCAGGCATAGAGGTTGCAGGCAATGAAGCTCAGAATGAGGTTCCTCCTAGGGGATGGGCTGAAGAAATTCCTATCAAACGGGAATTTGTCGAACTTTGTGCAAGGAGAAGAACCCCTATTCAGGAACGTTATAGGAAAGCCTTTAGAGAAAGTCTAAAATTCAGGATTGAGAATGCCAAGATAAATAAGCAGGTGCTCCTCCTGAAGAAATGAGCACGAAGATACAAAAGAATTGACAAGGAAGCAGTGAGGAGAAATGTCAAGGAGACTATTTTGGAAGCTACCCAAACTGTCAATACTCCCATAGTATCGGTAGCTACTCAAACTGTCGATACTCCCAAAGTAACAGCAGCCACTCAAACTGAGTTGGTGTTGCATACAGTAGCTATTCAGACCGATCCTATCTTGCACACCTCTATAGTACCAGCAGCCACTCAGACTTATCCTATTTTTCACACATCCACAGTAACAACATCTACTCAAGTTGAGCCAATGACAGATACAATTAAAGCTCGGTTAGTTTTGTTGAAAGTCGAGATAGAGAAGTGGAAGAAAACTGTAGCCCAGTTTCGGACAGGAGATGTCCCTTCTTCAGTGCACCTAAGGACATTGAAAGACATAAGGGAGTAGGTTTTTATATTCGTTGTTGACTATGAAGAAAAGTTGGAAGAAGACAAGAACAAGGGTGAAAAACAGAAGGAAAAGATTACAGAGTTGGATGCACAGATACAAAGGTTAAGAGATGAAAAACATGAGATGTATGATATCACCCATCATGTAATAACTTGTCACTCCCCTTCTCTTAGCTATGAATTTTTCCTTCCTTAACAGTATTTATTTTTCTATTTGGAATGTATTCACCAGGAGATGGTTTATAATATTAAAGACCCCATGTAGTTTCTTAGGACCTTGAAAAGTTATGACATCCTCACACAACATCTCATGTGTGAACTATACATGCACAACTACCTGCTAGGAGATTATCAAAAATTCAATCCAGTTCCTTATGTGGGAGATGTCCAATTGAGGGCCTTTATTTCCTACACCATTAACCAGGTGAAGTGGAAGAAGGCACTTGATTCTTTCGAGGAAAATCAGGTACACCGACCCCTTCAGGTTAGAATGGATAACTTTCAAGTTGAACAGATAATCCATAAACATAACTATTTCAGACGGATTCCCAATTGGCCACAGAATATGGAAACTACACAACAATGGTGTGATGATCTTTGCATAAAACAGTTGACCTATTGCAAGGAAGAGGCACTTGAAAACTGTGACCAGATATGGGCCTTATCACCACCTGTTGTCAGGGAACRAGAAGCATTYGGGGYTCCCAATTTTCGYAGAGCCATGGAAAKAATATCTAGGTATATAGCATGTATGAGGTTTTGTGGGGTTCGATGGCTAGGTTTGAGATTTTCATTCCCCATCATCTGGATGCCACTTGATCAATATCAACCTGATTACGAGGTCCAGAGAGAATGGTGGAAGGATATAATATTGACTGGGTGATATAAGTTTCTAGGGACAGATATGGCTGAGGCATATGACATAGCAGAACTTCAGGCCCAGTATCAAGGTTCCAACCCAGATCTACGAAAGCGACAGCCTGCACGAGGACGTGCACGTGACTAAATTTTGGGGGAGATGTGTGTAACCACAAGGGTAATAATGCACCTCTATTATGTCATTGTGTCTATAAGTTCAAAAACGTTAGATATTGGTTGGGGGTTTACCAAAGCGAATCACTAATCTCTGAAATCTCATAGGAACAGAGCAAACGCGGTCTGGCAAGATGATGCAATCAAGGATGCAACGCAATCCGCGGGTTGAAGGTGCAAAAGAGGACCTGTTCCATGTTCCAACATTAGGTTCTATTAATCGGTTCAGCCTTTGTGTATTTTTAGGAAGAGTTGTTACCCTAATCTTGGGACGCTCTCTCCTCCACGAATTGTATAAAAGGTCGAACAAAGATAGAGAAGGGATTAGCCAGTTAGACAGCTAGCTAGGAGTTTTCATGTATCAATAATGAAACCTATGTAATCTCATTTTATTTAATGAAAATGGAGTTTCTTCTGAGTTTCTGAGTTTTCATGGAAGTTAATTCACCGCAAACTTGATCGGGGATTTGGGCCCGCTCTTTTGGTCAGGTGTTGTTGGCTTATGATATAGTTTTGTTGTGGTTTTGTGTGGAATCTGTTAGATCTGTGTGTTCTACTTCATTTACAATTATCCTACTTCATTTGAATGTCACAGTTAATTATGTTTAAGCACCAATAATCTAGTTTATGTTCTTTATTTTACTGCAATGATTGTTTACTTACATGATCAATATTGAAAGAAGCATAGTCTTCACATACACTGCATGGTAGACTGTAAAACATTCAGGCCCCTGGGTTGACAAGTTAAATGTATTAGGTGGTAAATCTAGATGATATATCGTACCCAATAGTGAGGATATAAGTAATTCCTTTCAATATACCCCACTACATAATAATTATAAAATCATGGTGGGATATGATCCCTCGCTTACCTCTTCATAACCTTTCAAATCTAGAAGGTTGCATGGATCATTGCTTGTTGCATTATAAACGACCAACGACTATCATCGCATGTTTTCTCCTATATTCCACATGAAGACCCTAAAAAAAAGTCCTGAATCCTAAGCAAGAAATGTATTTTGACTTTCATCTTTTGTTGGATTCCCTTCTGGCATGTAGGGTGGAAATTAAGACTATAACATATACTACTAGTTATTCTACTTCCCGCCAAATTGCATTACTCCAAGTGAAATATTTGCTATATCCCCTTCATAATGTGTGATTCCTACTCATTTGTAGTGGTATGTGTTACCATTTATTGGAATTAATGTGAGTACCCCGACTTCAACAAGTGAAATCATCCTTCATTTAGGGTGGTGTGAGAAACTATCACCTAGAGTAGTGTGATCAGCCTTCGTTTCAAAACATTTTGATCACACTAACTTGATTTGGTGTGAACTACCCTTCAAGTTAAACATTTCCATTTCTCTTCATTTATATGGTATCATGTACCTTCATTTGAATAGGGTGAGTTACCTTTACTTGAATAGATGTAAGTGTCTTTGTTTAAACAAGTGCTCCATTGTTGTGATCTACCATTGTTTCAAAGCATTACAACTTTTTTCGTGGGAACAACTTTGATTTCTTTCATTCATATGAGTGTGAGTAACCTTCATTTTTTTGGTAAGGGAATGACTCAACCACAAGGCTACAAGTTCCTCATCCAAAAAGCTACAAACATAGTTGTTGAAAGGGTGTGAATGCCTTTAACTTCATGTTGTGATTATCCCTTCACATTAATAAGTTAAATTTAATATTCAAGGTAATTATTGTGACCAGTCTATATTAATATCGATTAATGTTTATGAGTTCATTGAAGTGGATAAGTAAAGGGTTGGCCCTCTCTCACAAGCATAGTGATAGATTTTAAAAAAATAGTACATCTCCCATATTTTTCCCCTAGGATACCCCTACAAAATTGTTTTTGACCTCTAGTTCAGATCCCCAATATCTCAATTAAAACCATTCATTCAAGGGAATGTATTTTATCTTCCCCTTCATCCCAAGTTGCCTTGGGTTTCCCTTTTGGTCCACTAAGAAAGACACCTAATAAGTCCCAAAACCCCCTCTGATAAGCCCTTCTCACATAAGAAACCCTTTGAAGGGTCAATCACACATGAAAATATTTAGTATGGGTCAATCACAAATCCCAACATCCAGCTTTTCAGTTTCCATTTTTTTTTTAAACCTAAAGGAAGCGTGGAAATATCGACAAAATTTCATCGCACTTTGCCACGGTTTTACGTCGCACATATAGCATCTACATCGTAAAAATTTTCTATGCCAAACATTTGCGTCGCTATTGCCATGCTTTTGCGTCGCAACTTTCCACATTTTTTCATCACACGTATGGAATCTGCATCGTAATCTGTTGGTAAGTTTTTTACTTTGGCACGGTTTTTTGTCCCTATTGCGATGAAGTTTTGTCACTATTGCCACGCTCTATAAGGTAAACCTATCTTGAGGATGATGACACGTGGAGGGATTATTTCTTCGTTGTTTCCATGAATAACTAGTTCGTGGATATAGCAATGAAAAAATTTCCACGAAAAATAGTTTTTCCTTTCGTGGAAAGTGCGACGGATATGTGTGGCAATAGCAACGAAAAAACATGGCAAATTTGGTCATATGTAGTAGTGGAACAAGTACAAGATAATGCAGTTGAGGACTTCGAAGAAGCTCAACACCAGCAAGGCAGAATCCAAAATGAGTTGGCAGACATAAGATAGGTCCTTGAGAAAATAAAAGTAGCGCAAAGGCCTGAAAGCGGAGCAAAGCCCTTCCCCGCAGTAACAAAAGTAGAGGCCAGAACCGCGCCAAGCGAACAAGACACCATCCAAACCATAGCGCAGACGAGTCCAAACTTCCAAATCACATCTAGCATGCTACAAATGGATGAAATAGTAGCTCAGACACTACTGAAGGATCTGGTGCAAGTAGAGTTGGTACTGGCAAGGATTCCAATCAAGGCATTATACAAGCTTCAAGTCAGTGTCACACAGGAAGCGAAATCACGCATAAGGACAGATGCGGCAGAATTGCAGCAAACAAAGAATGGCAGGGACGCCCTGGAATTGGTAGTCGAGCAAGTGAAGATCGAAACAAAAGAGGAAAAACAACGTGTGGATAGAATAGAACAGGGATTGACAGCAGTTTATAATCGCATACCAAAAAGCGCGCAAGCAGCAGACAGAACTGCAGAAGAGAACATCAATCTCATTACACAAACCATTGATAAGTACAGGTAGGAGATTTAGGAGCTAAAGGAAAGGCTTAATCCTATGACTCCTCCCAAGGTTTGAGAGCATAGGAAACAAGAAGTTGCACTCCAAATAGCAGAGATGGAGAACCAAGCAAGCGCAGCAGAAGAACTGTTTGATAGAGTAGCGTAGATCTGGACAACATTGAAAGAAGACGAGCAGGTCCAACAGTGGGACCAAGAAGAGAAAAGAGTCAGCATCGCTATACAAGATCTCAAGCAAAGGCAGAAAGCGATGAGAATCATAGAGCACATGAAGGGAACCCAGGATATGAAGAAGTTGCAGTCATAATTGAAAACTGTGCAGACAAAGAAGCAAGCAAGACAAGAAGAACTGGAACCCTTCCAAGAGAAAGCAGCGTAGATGATCGTGCAGTTGGAGGAGGAAAAGAAAAACATGGCCCAAGAAAAGACAAAGGGAGTAGCACTAATTCCGGAAGGAGATCACAGTGCAGACAATAGAAGCACTAACAGGCAAAGTTGTGTAGATAAGAGAAAGAGGGAAGGAACTAGAAGAAAAGTTCCTTAGCTTGTACATAGCAGTGCAAGGAACGCGTACTACCTAGGTGGCTCGGGAGGAGCCATATGTCACTGTTGGGGGCATGTTGGGTGCAGGCCTGTTTTTAGGAAATACCCAATTTTGGTAAGGAAAGGCCTAATTTTGGAGAATAACAATTGGTAGGAAAAGCAGGACGTGCGAGGAGAAGCCGCATGCAAAGCAGGAAGCATGCAAGGCGCGTAGGCAAGAAAACCTAACCATGTTAGGGTTATGGTTTTGGTAGGAGAATGTAACAACTAATAATCTTGTAAATTAGTATAAATAAGAACCTAGGAGGTCTAGGTCGGGGTTGCAAGTTGTTCTGGTTGGTTCTGATTAGTTTGGATACTAGTTCAGTTTGACTATGGTAGTGATGATATATTGTTGTAAGTTTTTGAGCTGTAGAAGAGCCAAGTAGGCTAGATTTTAAGGGTTAGATCATAGGCTGAGGAGCCTGGTGTGATCTAGTCCACCTCACAGAGGTTGTTGAACCTTTTCCATGATTGTATAATCAGAGATGTAGTGCGCCCAGTGCCATATTTTGCAAAAATCTAAATAAAAGAGCCTAGAAGCCATATCTTCGTGGACGTAGCCCAGGAGGGGGTGAACCACGGTAAACATGTGTTATGTGTGTTGGTTATTGCATATTTACCTTCTGTCAGTAGTTAGTTTATGATGGATGGATGATTGGTTCAATTAGATCTATTAGAATGCATGCATAGGCTTAACAGATGAATGAATATCAAGAATAATGGATTGAATAATCAACTTATGGCCTGAAGAAGATCAAGTTTAATCCCATCTCCCCACTCCTTCCTAGGCTGCAAGCAATTGAGATTTGCAGTCACCCATAGAACTATCTCGGGTGAGACTACGCAGTGCACTCTGTGTGTTGTGTTTCCTTCTAGTTTACTAGGAGGGCCGATAGTTTTAGAGGGTTTTGTTGGAAACATGTTCAGATCTAAACCCGGGTCAGCCCAAGAAGTAGAAAAGGAGAACAACCCAATAACTAGTTATTGTTTTGGCTTAAGATTTAACATGGTTTCCCTCTTTAAACAGGCCAACAGAGATTGGTTTTTTGGAGTTACGCTTGTCATACATTATTATATCTGGAACATTTGAAACAACATATATATCTGTAAATTTTGTTAATATTTGAATAGAAAAATCTTACTTAAATTTATTTTTTATAAATTTTATATAATTATAATAAAAATTAATATAAAACTTTATTAAACATATTTGTTAATATAATTATAATAAAATTTATTATAAAAATATATTATTAAAAATAGATATTGTTGTAAGTTTACAAAGTATAATTATTATATGAAATATAAATTATAATAAGAAAAATTAATATAAAATTTTATGAAACATATTAAAAAATAATTTTATATTAAAATTACAATATATTAAAATTTATATAATTATTATATGAAATATTATGTATCATGAACAAATATGTTATAAAATTTTATCGATAAAAACTGTGTATGATCTTTTGAAAATACATATTCATACATTAATTAATGAATCAATATATTTTAATATTATATTATTCTATTATAAATTTTATATAATTATTATATGAAATATAAATTATAATAATAAAAATTAATATATATAATTTTATTAAACATATTAACAATTATTAAGAAAGAGAGGAAACCTATATGTAGGTTTTTAACCTAATGATTCATATTTCAAAGAAATGAGTCGTTATTCTTGAAATCTTCAATGGAGTGATTGAGATGAGAGGAAATGAGGATGAGATATCATTATAAACACATGGTCTATTGCATGGATAAGAGGGAAGTGAGGTCTGCTCCATTCTTTATGTTGAAATATATAGAAAATCCTAATTTATTAATGATATGTCATTTTTAACTGGTTAATGACCAGCTTCCAACGTTGCTAAGTTTCAAACCCTTGTCCTTATTGAGGGTGTTATCTCTCTTTTTGATCTCTATCGCTTCTCTTATTCTTCTCTTCATATAGTGCTCTTCCCTTACCAACAACTTTTTATTATCCATGCATATATGATGGTCAATGTTGTGAGAGTGGTCTCCAAGAGTTGATTTATAAGTACAATCTATGTATATGTCAAATGTGTATTCTTTTAAACACATGTGTAGAGAATTCCTTTCCACAATAACACAAGATTTCATAAGAAACTTTTTGTTACCTAGGATCTAGAGAGTCTTTCACCTAGTCTACTAGTCTTTTAATGGTGTTTGTAGGAGTGAAAGAATCTTTTTTTTCTTCCTTCTCATGATTTTGGCAATTCGATATGTGGTGCCTTTGATATATGGTAATGTGAGTTTTGTGATCTCCACTTCATTATGAGTGTGTACTCTATTAATGACCTCGTGGATTACTTTTTTAATCTGCCCCTCCTTGTAGCCATTGGGTTAAAAATTTTAAGAAATAGAACACAAGCAAGGCGCAAGAACTTGGTGAAAAAGGATTTAATCCATATTCACTTCTATTGTATTTTAATATTCATTTCAATGATACAATTTTATATTACATGAATGAAACCACCTTGTAAACTATATTTTCTCTCATAGTGACACCTCGTCAAGAGATAGGGCTAGGAGGAGGGAAAATAGGATCTAATATACACTTAGGATAAAAACTACATCCCGTAATGTGAAATATAATAAGGTGGTGTAGGACTTCATGATTGTATAGGGATTCATAGGTTAAAAATCTCCCCCCCCTGGCCCCCCCTCAATCATAAGTCCAAAAAATAATACCAGTAAAGAAACAAGAAATGATATCATCTCTAAGTCTTCATTACGAAACTCTTGGACTGAGCCTAGATGAAGATCTGCCTAGAAAACAACCAAATATGGTTGTTGAAAAATCATTGAATCTGGAAAATCCCACTATGTAAACATGTGATATAGAACACCTATAAGAGTTCATTGATGTGAAATCCAATATCCAATGAGATTGAATCAACTACAATTCTAACATATCCATGAAAATACTTTACAACCCAATCAAATGCCAAGAAACAATGAAGATGGATCTAGTTGTCCTCTACTAGGTCAAATGACCATTTAGGTGAACAAAATGTCCACAAAACTATGCTTGAAAAATGACACACAAGTACTGTTGATCAACATATGATCCTGTATTATGTGTATGATCCAATTGCAAAATATTGAACCATAATTCTACCTACCACATCAAAGAATGTCACATAAAAATACAACAAGTGGAAAAAACCTCATAGTACCTAAATTGGAAATTTATCACTAGTGATGAAATCTTTGCAATGCTCTTGTTGATGTTGTTGTTGTCCATTTGGAATTTTTTTTATCTAACTCTACCATATACATACTATTATTTTTGAAATT
>JASDQU010220578.1:5221-17842 GCA_032191745.1 Picea mariana
GTGTAATATGGCTGCCAACTCCAAATCATGAGTTGCATAGTTCCTTTCGTTCTCTTTCAACTTTCTGGATTCATAAAAAATTACAAATCCATTCTGACTGAGGACTCCTCCGATTCATTCTTTGCATGCATCTGTACACACTACAAATTATTCATTCAGATATGCAATCTTCAGGATTGGAGCACTGGTTAACAGTTGCTTCAATCGTTGGAAGCGTTTCTCACATTCCTCTGTCCAGTGAAACTTCTTCTCCTTCCTTTGCAAGGAACTGATAGGGTGAGCTATCCTCGAGAACCTTGCGATAAACCTTCTTTAATAACTTGCTAGACCCATAAAGGATCTGAATTCTATCATGTTCTTTGGCGCTGACCATTCTATGATGGCCTCAATTTTCTCAGGATCCACGGCTATCCCATCCTTCGAAATAATATGCTCCAAGTGATGGATCTATTTTTGATAAAACGAGTATTTTCTCAACTTGGCCTACAGTTGGTGCTCTCTTATCACCTGTAACACCATCCTCAGATTTTTTTCATGCTCTTCCTATGACTTGGAATACACCAAGATGTCATCCAAAAAGACTATGACAAACTTGTCCAAAGGAGTTATGTAGTGACTTTGGGAGGTATGCAGTGACCAAAGTGTACTCAAATTATCTGGGCACACTCTCACAATTTAGCGCGTTGCTCAGAGGGGGTAGATAGGTGGGTAATATACTCTGGATTAACTTAGCATTCATGAGATCATCCCTATGCTTAGTTCTCTTTTCATCTACTGGTCGGTATGTACTGGCTCGAGTAGTGGACGGAGAGGCCGACAATCCTTTTGTCGAAGATGTTTGTACACCTATAGACACTCCTCTCTCCTACATGACTCTTTCAGTCATTAAGTCGAGGATAAATTTTGTTACTAATTCTTCAACTGCAGTGAGCTTGTCGGACATACGAGCTTAGGATTAAAATTATTGGGGTCACAATGATCTTAGATACGAAACTAGAACAAACAACAATAGCACAATGATCACTTTATACAATTCTCTTAGTCTGCAGGCTTTAAATTCTTATTTAGAAAAATTGTTCTCCATGCATGGCATGACGAGATAAGTAGACAACTTGGCAACGGTTCGCTTGCAACAGTTATGAGCCTCCATTAATTCTTGTTCGATCTGTTATGGTGCGGTCTAATGGTCTGATGACGGACCTTTATTTCATTTCTACCCGTTCGGAGTGTTGATCAAATGATTATAATATCCCCAATGGTTATGTTTCTTCGCCACAACGAAGTGCCATGTGTCACTATTCCGATATCCCGATGAAGCTCCAATTCTGCAAATTTTCTGTCTGTGAACTTCCTTATGGAACCTTTTGTAACTTATCTCTCTTCTTACTTTGCTTCCTAGCCTTCTTTCTAGTGAGCTTTGTCTTGGTAGTTCATTTTCCATTCTAATTCTTATCTTCTTTGTTTTAGTTACTTTGCACTATTGAGATTATGTCCTAGGAATCAGGGGTAACACCTCTTCTTTATCCGAGATAGGTACTTCAATCTCCTGTGAGTCTTCTAATGTTCTCGCAGCTTCGACATCTGGGTTTCTAGTGTTAAATAGCTTCGATCTATTCTCCTATTCTTCGATCAAGTGTGCGATCCTCCTGGTTATGAAATATTTTAACTCTTGTTTCTTCTACTCCAAGACTTCTTATTCTTTCTTTCGTCTGGCTTGATCTCTGTCAATCCAAGGTTTTCCTATTAACATGGTAAACGGGGCACGGTCTTCAACAAATTTAATAATCTCAAAATCTTCCTCTGTCGAAGTTCCATTGACGTTCATAGGTATCTGAGCGAGCCTTCCACACAACAAAACCATTTGTGTACTGCCCTATTCAGTAAGGGGTCTATCTTCCCTAGCTCATACTATCTGATTAAATTTTGTAGCTCTTGTACAATGTTCTCATCCTGAATCAACTTAATACAAGCATGCAAAAATTCCATGAGCTTTCTTACCCCTTTTCCTTATTTTGGTGAAGAAGACTGATCAAATTCCATATTCTCTTACTTTTGGTTGTGATTTTGATGAAGAACCTTGGTCTCCTTTGAATTCTTTTCTTTCCTCCTCAAATATTTGTCTTTCTTTCTTTGCATCAAAAGTTGGGGTCTTCTCTACATCTTTCCTGACTCTTGAGTCTTCTGTAGTCTTTCCTTGGATCATTCTATCCTCTTCTGTAGCAGTACCTCCTCTAGTGATAACGGTGACTCTAGGGTCTACTCTGTGAGGTTCAACATATATCAGCTGCACTAGTGGGTTCTGCTGAGGTCCTCATCTTTCCTGAAGCTTAGCTAGTAGCACAAGACAATCTTCTATAACATGTTCAAACGAACTATAGTAGCTGTAAGTAGTGCAAGGGTTATGAAAATCCCTTTCTAAGTGTCCTAGTTGTGCATAGTTGTAACAGATGATCTGTCCTTAGCCTCGACCCACTCCTCCTCCTCGTTCTCTTCCTCTGAATCCACCATGAGGATTGAAGTTTCCTCTCCCAGGGGAGTTATACTGCGTAGTGTTTCCTTCTTGTTGTACTTCTCCTTGAATCTTATATATGTCTCTCGAACTTTCATGCATGAGATCGTAAGCTGTACAATCCCTATCATCATGCCCTACTGACTTGCAAAATGTGCAGTACAAATTTGTGGGTGTCTGAACATATTTTTGAATGTCATAGCACTCACCTGGGCGATGTCAGTTTCTGCATACTTCACACCATGGTAAGGTGACCTTCTTCAATGGGCTCGGAGCTCCAGAGGCCAAATATTCATGGAATAGAGGGAAGTGTTCCTTTTCATGGCCTTATGATCGATATTTGACACACCAAATGTCTTCTCTTTTATCTTTTCCTTTGTCTCTCTTCATATCTTCGACCTGTAGAGATAAACTAGTTAGTTGACTCAATATTTGACTCATACCTGAGCTAGATTCTCCCATGGGGGTTGATTCAAGCTTCATGGAGATCTCCAATGCCTCTGCCTACGAAGAAGTCTTCTATTTCATGAGGGGAACCTTGATGTGTGGTAATAGGGTAGCAATGACCCATTCTTTGTTCTGTTCATCTGGGATCTGAAAAGTCAATCGGCATGTTAAGGTCTTGAATCTCTGATCGAATTCCCAAACAGGTTTGGCTACCTTCTGCTTGATCTCTTTCAGCTCTGTAATACATTGTGACTCCCACTTAGGTTTCTTCAAATCTGCAATCAGCATGTTCTTGATCTCATTCAGTGGCTTAGGCTACGCAAGTCCTTGGACAAGCTTCATGTACCAGCTCAGTGCGCAATCTCTAAGAGTAGTACTAAACTGGGTTCTTTTAACAGCTTCGTTGGTGACATTTTTGATATTCCATACGGCTTCACATAGAACCCAATGTTGATCAGGATCTTCAGATCCATCTCCCCTAAAGATAGGGAGCCTCATCTCATCTACCATAGATCTTCCTAGGCTTCTTGATTGAGTATGCAGTAGACTACTAGTAACAGTGATCTGAATGCTATGGTGACTATGATTACTTTGATTGCTTAATGTTGATGAACCAACAGGAGGGATAATAGTACTTACCTCAATAGTCTGCGCAGTTCCTGATGTTTCTGACTCATACCGGTGAAGTTCTTCAACTTTCCCTTCCTCTGGCCTAACGGGTTCTGAATGCTCTTCGTCTGTCAAATCTTCCTCTTCTCCACTGTAGAAACCCTTGTCCCCATAGTTCTACTTGAACAGGTTCGCAAGATGAGCTTCTCTGAACACTCTCCCACTACACATATGTCCATCTTCTGTGTCACTGTCGCTGTCTGAATTCTTTAACATTAGCCTCTTTGAATCTGATCAATCTACTATATCTTCAATATGTTCTTCTCATGCAATAACATCTTGATTCTCAACTTCAAAAAATGCAAAAATTTCCCTCTGGGTCCTTTAAATAAATATCTCTCGGCTTCGCTGTATGACTCTACTCTATCAACAACGAACTCGGTGATGTGCCCTCCAACGGTGCTATTGAACCAGTGATATACCACTCGTGATACAACGTTATCGACTCTCTTGACCTTCTGGATCAACACCGACGTCCAGACCAGAGGAGGTCTAGATCTGATCTCAAACTGGGTATATGTTAATCTGGCTAGCCACTCATATAACTCTTGATGGATTCCTCCAAAGAATATCTCGTGTATATCGGTGAAGATATATCTTCCTAGCCAATCCTCTGTACTCAGATTAGGGTTCTTGTTTTGGGCTTCAGCGAAATCCTTTTCTTGATCCTCTATCCACTTTTGAATTTCTGTCTTCGATGAAAACCACCTTGAAATTCCCTCAAGAAGATTTATGTCCTAGCAATGGAACGATTTGTTGGCATAGGGGCAAACCCAGGGTTCAATGCTACAACAACACACCAGTAAAACCCTAACTACTGGCCCTTTCGACAACACCTGCGAAGCAGATGAAGTCTCATCCGAGGTAGAGGTAGGGGTGGTTGCAAGACTCAGGTTTCTGCAACCTTAGCTGGGACACAAATCTGTGATTATAACACTTAATACAACTCTTAGCACCATCATTCCCTTGATATGCAATCACTATTCACTTCGCTGATAAAACAGAGCTTTGTAGCATTCACACTAATCTACAATATTTAAGAACTTAGCATATAAATGGATCAGAATGAGCATGTCAAGCACTAAGCATGACTATCTTGATCAGATCTAATATTCTCACATATCATAAGCACAAAGAAAAAGTAGGTCTATCTAAACATATCAAAGAACTTAGAAAATAACATGTGAACACATCAAGGCAAAGCACAAAGCACATAACACAGTGTTTACGTGGTTCACCCCCACCCTGGGGCTACGTCCACCAACTCTTCTTCTTTATTGTCTTCAGTCAATTGGTTACAAGCACAAAGCCTTCAAAACCCTTACTCCGCACATGACAGAAGATCTGCGTAGCTCGCTAGATCCTTCTTCCTTGCGTTACAACACTAAGCCCTCCACAATCTGCTACAAGGACCTGTACTTAGCTCTGCAAATCTCTTACAGTCATGCAAAAAGAACTTACAGACTCTACTTGCACTTAGCATACATTCACATCACATAGATGCACTATTCTACTTCCAATTTTCACCTCCCTATTACATTACTTGGTCATCTATTTATACATTACAAAGTAGGCCTAAACATGGGTAAACCCATGGGCCGACATCCCATTCCTGTTACATATTCCCAAAAACCCAAAAAGGGGGCCCAAAAGGGGGACGAGATCCCGTGATCTCCGCTTCATCTTGCACTCCTCCTTCGACAGGCTGTCGATGTCCCAAAATAGGTCAACATGACCAAGAAACTCCCAAAACTTGGTCAAGGGCCAACATCTCTCTTCATACCTGGCCAAAATTAATGGCTCTTGACTGCTGTCACAATTTTCTGATAACCAGGGTGCCTAGGATAAAGCACATTATGCATTTCATTCAAAATCATAGTTTCAAGTCTTGGACATTAGGTACATAATTTTTTTTGTTGTACAAAAGTGTTCCGTCGGTTTCCAATTTATAATTTTCCACTTTCTGTGGCATCTCACCTTGTTGTAGCTTTGCTACCAGCTCCATGTACTGCAAATCTGCATTTGCAGCTTCCAAAATTCTTCCCTTTATATCAGTTCGGTACATGCTAATGGATTTAGCATGTAATTCATGCACTCTCTTGCTGAGTGCATCAACCACTTTATTCTCCTTCCCTTTTATATGCTTGATATCAAAATCATACTCACAGAGAAACTCCAACCACCTACTCTGTCTAGCGTTCAAGGTTGGTTGATCAAACAAATAATTCAAACCATTTTGGTCTATTCTTAGTTCAAACCTTCTTCCCATGAGGTAATGCCTCCATTTATTTAGAGTGTGTACTATGGTTGCCAACTCCAAATCATGAGTTGCATAGTTCCTTTTGTTCTCTTTCAACTTTATGGATTCATAACAAATTACGAATCCATTCTGACTGAGGACTCCTCCTAGTGCATCTTTGCATGCATTTGTACACACTACAAAGTCTTCATTCAGATATGCAATCTTCAGGATTGGAGCACTGGTTAACTATCGCTTCAATCGTTGGAAGCGTTTCTCACATTCCTCTATCCATTGAAACTTCTTCTCATTCCTTTGCAAGGCACTGATAGGGTGACCTATCCTCGAGAACCTTGCGATAAACCTTCTATAATAACAAACTAGACCCATAAAGGACCTGACTTCCATCACATTCTTTGGTACTGACCATTCTATGATGGCCTCAATATTCTCAGGATCCACGGCTATCCCATCCTTCGAAATAATATGCCCCAAGTAATGGATCTGTTTTTGATAAAACGAGCATTTTCTCAACTTGGCATACAGTTGGTGCTCTCTTATCACCTGCAACACCATCCTCAAATGTTGTTCATGATCTTCCTCTGACTTGGAATACACTAGGATGTCATCCAAAAAGACTATGACAAACTTGTCCAGATAGTCCTTGAATACACCATTCATTAAGCACATAAAAACAATGGGTGCATTTGACAACCCAAATGACACCACTGTGAATTCATAGTGACCATGCCTTGTTCTAAAGGTGGTATTTCTTATGTCCTCATCCTTTATCCTTACCTGGTGATATCCTGATCTAAGATCTATCTTCGAAAATATCTTTGCATCCTTCAACTGATCGAAGAGGTCATCAATCCTTGGCAGAGGATATTTGTTCTTTGTAGTTACTTTGTTCAACTGTCTAAAATCAATACACAATATCAATGTCCCATCCTTATTCTTCACGAAAAATAATGGGGCACCCCAAGGTGACACACTTGGGCATATATACCCCTTATTCAGAAGCTCTTCAAGCTATAATTACAATTCTTTTAGCTCCAACGTACTCATTCTTTAAGGAGCTTTCAACACTGGAGCTGCTCCAGGCATCAAGTTTACAGAGAAATCAATATCTCTCTTCGAGGATAGTCTGGGTACCTCTTGAAATACAACTTCAAACTCTTTTAGTACCACATGATCTCCAATATTTGACACCTTATCCTTAGGTGTTTCCTCCACATGGGATGAAAATAATTGACATCCTTTTCTGTAGCACTTCTTCAGCTGCATTGCTGAGATTTCTCTGATAGCAATAGATCTGAGAATTCCTTGGACTATTTTCCAATTTCCTTCCTCATTTAGGCAAGTGAATGCCTTGTTACAACAGTGCAAGATGGCATGGTGCTAGTCCAACTAGTCCATCCCAATTAGACAGTTATAAGAACCTAAAGGCAGAACATTCAATTCATCCTTTATTCCCAGTCCATTCATGTCCACTGGACATGACTTAACTAACTTAGTGACTTTTCTCTTGGTTCTTGTATCCAACTGCACTAA
The DNA here is from genome assembly GCA_032191745.1 of Picea mariana. NCBI lineage: Eukaryota > Viridiplantae > Streptophyta > Pinopsida > Pinales > Pinaceae > Picea > Picea mariana. The sequence goes on from JASDQU010220578.1 coordinate 12,640, forward strand.
CCAAGACTTTTCATATTTGCTTCTCGACAATTTCAAACTTTGCACCACTCTAGGATATACATAACTATGGCTAGCCTCTGAATCAATTAAAATAGTAAAGGTATGGTTGTTGATCATACCTTCCACTTCAATAATGTGCGACTGATATTCAGCGTGCTTTTTTTCCAGGGATGCATAGATCCTTGGCATTCTACTACCCATGTCCTCCACTGTTTCAACTTGTTGAACATTATGGACAACTCTCACTTTGCCATTTTTGCGGGGACAATATTTGTACTTATGGTTTCCCTGACAACCCCAACACTGAATGGGCGTCTGCCTTGGCCTTTGTCCCCCTACGTCAACCATTATTGGCTCTCTAAACGATGGTTTTCCTTGAGGACTGTTTCTGAAAAAGGGAGGTTTGTTTCCCTTTTGCCTCTTCTCTTTCTTGAACTTCTTCTAGTCATCCCAAGCCTTCTGAAAAGTAGGCTTTTCTCTTTGATGTTCATATAATAATTTCACTCTCCTTATCATTTCTTCCATAGTTTTTGGGTCATCATACTGAATCTTTTCCCCAGTGGAAAGTGGCAGTCCACTCAGATACCTTTGAATCTTGACAATCTCATCCTTGATGAATGGAACATACTTCAGTAATTCCAAAAACCTTCGTTCGTATTCATCAATGGTCATGTTGCCCAGCTTGAGTTCAAAGAACTCTTTCATCTTTATGTCATAATATCTTTTAGTCAAGTATTTCTTCTCGAAATATCTCTTGAATTCTTTCCAAGTGGTATCTTTCTCTCGAATGTGTTGCACCTGCACAAGATGATCCCACCACATGTATTCCTTTCTCTTTAGTTGATACATTGCAATTCTTACTTCTACACGAGAGGAATAATTCTTTAGTTGGAAATATTTCCTCATGCCAAGCAACCATGTCTCGACATCTTCTTCCTTGTTATGTTCTCCATCAAGCGTAGGATGCTTAATATTTTTCATTTCTCCCTTTAGTTCATTCACTCTAGATCTCCTGTGATTTCTGCTAGGAGATGGGCTTGAACTACTGTGTGCCCTCCTCTTGGAGCAACCTTGGTAGTGATGATGGTGTCTACCGAAACTCCTTGATATTCTTCCCTCATAAGTTTGGTGACTCCCTGTTTTGCTTGAGTCTCTCTCCTTGTCCAACTTATTTTCTATTCTCTCCATACTCTTCATCAACTTTAAGTTGAATTCTCCCTGTCGTTCCTTAGATTTCATGAGATTTATGCTAGTTGCTCGATGTGTTTGGGAATATTTCTACAATCGATCAATGATTTTCATTATATGCCCTTCCTTATCTATCTCTTCTCCATGCCCATTGGATTTTGACCCTTCAACTCCCAAATGAACATCCATTCCTTTTTCTTCATCCTCAGAACTTGAAGTAGTCTGTGCCTCTTCCATTTCTTTTGCACTCAGTGGCAATTATATTCGGTTCTGGAACTCGCTAAACTTATGTAAACATAATCTGTAGACAACTGGAATTTGTTAGGCCATTAATCCATAACAAATCCTAGAGCATTCATAAACAAATCTGACTCAAGAAAACGTTCAGTTTTCATTCTCTGTGATTCTCGTTCAATCAAGAATCCCCACAAATTTCTTCTTTTAGAGCTCTTGTCTGGTATTTTTTCAGGCACTAGCCCCTTTCTCTCAGTTCCCAATCCATGCGACCATGGGTCATGACCAAGCGCTAGATCAATAAGCGTGTACTCAGGCCTTTGTCATTCAGCTTTGGAAGTTTTTCAAGCATAAGACAACAGTCACTCGGAGTTCCAAGTTACAGAACTCGTGTAGTAGGGTGGATCAATGGTCCACGTCTACCTAGCACCCAACGACTAACGCTCGTTGTGGAACTTCAGGCATCTGATTTCTGGGACTTCGGGACTTCAGAAGATTTCACATCTGCACACCCTGAATCATTAATCTCTGAACACTCCCATGTCACCTTAGGTGACGTTATTACATCACATCACTTACGCTTTTCCAAATTGTGGGGGCATGAAATGGTGGTTTGGAGTAACCCTCCTTTCATCCCATAATTCTTTTGACGTTGACACGTAAATCCTCGGTGAAACCGTGGTTTGGATTGTGGGATCACCTTGGATAACTATCTTCCGTGCAACTTGGGTCCTCGCAATGTCTCCAAGTTGTTGATCTTGATGTATCGTGATCAATGCCACTATGGGTACTTTGACCCTTAACTTTGTTACGTAATCTTGGGTCCCACTCACCATGCTCACACAATATGCCACATGGAAGAATACTAGCGACTAATATGTGGCCCATTCATATGGGTGACACTCGTTATGTTCCAAATGCCATTTCAATCATCCACGGGTTCTAAACCCACTACCACGTGGCACACATCCCATGTGTCCATGTCACCTCCAGGAGACATCATTATGAATCACCACTTCGACTCTTCAGGCTTTGGGAGTTTCAACTCCTCTACGCTCGCTTTTGCCTGGAACGCTTTCTCTCGAAGTTCACGATTTATCGATGCGTGTCCTCCTTCACGATCAATGTCTATGGGTGACTTCGACACTTCGAGCTTCGGGTGTTTCAAATTCACAGCCCTTGCCTCCTCATGAAGTACTTCCACCCGAAGTACATGACCTCTTGACGCGTGTCCTTTGCAATGGACGATTGCGATCTACTTTGGGACTTCGGAAGTTTGGCATACTCCACACTTGAAATCCTCTGAAGTGACTCTGCGTTTCCTTCCTGGACATGTATCTAATGGTCCAGACTCTTTTCCTATGATCTACAGTGTAGATCTCCTTTGGAAGTTTGTGCCTCAGCGCATTCCACTTCTCTCAATTGCTGAACTTCGAAAGGCTTCCAGGATAACCTTCCTACACCTTCACTAGATCTAATGGTCGTAAAGGTTTTTCCTCTCCTTCCAGACAAATCCTATGGATCCAACACCCCAAGTGTTGAGTGCTCTCTCTCTATGGTCAAATACCATGCTAGATGCCATTTTATTCTACCGCTATTCCTCCTGAGCTTCGTAACATGACCAAGCAACCCCTTGACATTAGAAACATTCTAAGGTTCGAAATGGGTTCCTCCAAACACCATTTCCACTTGAAACCTTGGGTCTAAAGACCACTTGTCTGGCCCATCCATGCTCAACATTGAAACCATGTTCTAATACCATATTGTAACGTCCTCGGCCATCAACCTCACTACCGGGCAACACTACTATGCAAAATAACACTTATATAATATGCATTTAAATGAAGTTAAATGAATAAACACAGAGTAAAAATAGAATTACTACTAACATACATAAATAATGGAATTAACAATAAATATCATTGCAACGGAATACATGATAATATTACAAGCATCACAGACATGCATTTTAATTGAAGCTAAAATACATAATGATACTTATCTTTGAAACTATAGTAACTCTACCAACCACGTGCAGAACTTCCACGAACGTCCCAGCCTTAGACCACAATGCTCATCACTCTCAGCAGTGGGTCACCCCCAAGTTGGGACTAAGCTCCACCCAGAGCAAGGGAATCCTAGACTAGGCTGAGGTTATAGGAAAAATGCATAGAGAAATCGAAAGGATTCTCTCCAGGAGCCTTCTTACATCCACTACTCATGGACTCTCATTCCCCACATGCTTGTTCCACCCGGAATTATACACCTTCACAAGAACAGTCCATCGGTGCTTCACCTCCCTCTCTGGGTCTAGACAACAAGTTGGATCAGGAATTGTCAAAGCTCCTTAGCTGGTGTTGGACTCTCTCTAGGAGAAAATCACTTCCCAGCAGACTCTCTCACCTCTAGAGAGATTCTCACAGGCATAACAACCCGTCTCTTTCACCATGGGCCTGACAACCTGCTTCTTCAACCAGTTTCAGCCCAATTCCCGCAAAGTGAGGATAACAACAACAACAACTGGTCAATTCCACTCAGGAAACACAGAAGGAAGCAACCCAAAGACAGTTCATATATGGACTTGACTCTGCAAGAGTGGATAGGCTGGGATCACAAGACAAACAGGTGACACAGCTCAATCCATGGGTTTTCCACTGGTTTTCAGGGTGCGTGACAAGGGATCCATGCAGAGGTCGAACACAGACTCAATGGTTTAGACATAGGTTGCGTCAGATTCTAACGAAAACATCACAGGCTTCGGGTTTCAGAGCTGCGTGAGGCATACAGAGATCAAATGCATTGGCAACATAGTTCAGATAGTGAATGGAAGAATGGAGGATGAACCCCCATCATGGCTCAATTCTTGGGTTAAATTGCATGTGCATGAACCGACACATGTTGCCCATGAAGCTTCATGCAATCCATCAAGTATGTGTTCCCTTTTTGCACACGTTGGAGTTGCATGTGTTTCCTCTCCCATGAATTAGGATAAAAACATGTTTGTCACACGGCTTTGGAATAATAATAAAATATTATTCTCAAGGAATTAAGCCCCCAAGCTTAGCCCCTCTTTCCAACCTTTCAACCCCCTTTCCCTTACCCACTGTGTGGAAGCTTAGTCCCCCATCAATCTTTCTTTGTGGTTGGTCTACACGCAACGATGTTTAATCTTTATTAATGTTATGCATAATTACATATACAAAAACAGGCTCCTAGCCTTTAACACTTAGGATCTCTGGCCTAATAAACACATAAGCCCACCAACTTATCAATACTCGGCTCACCAGCCTACAAAACATGATTACAATTCATAATATAACTGGGGAACTACTGAGGGATATTATAGGAGAATTGGTGTGTTCTTGGTAGATCTTCTGAAGCCCGAAGTTCTGGAGTGTCGAGGTTACAACTTTCCAAAATTTAAGCCCAAGGTTTTAGCTCAAGGTCACGTGCACAACTCTGCTAGAGTAAGAATACCCTCGCGAACATGAATTTCCACGCAATGAGAGAAGAAAAGGTCTGTGGTAAGAACTCTAAGGGTTCTATGAGGAACCGAGAGCCACTTTGTCTCTTGTGTAAATAGATTCTAGACCGGGAGTTTGTGCGAGCGCTATGGGGGGTTTGGCATCACCAATGCATGTTGTTGGGAAATAATACCCTAAGGACTAGCAAACTAGGGTCAGACTTGCATGCATATTTTGACCGTAAAGAAATGAGTTTTTAACCTACCACCCAAAACTTAAACCCCTCTTTCAAGACACATGCATGGAAAGGAACTACT
>JASDQU010220579.1:646-13881 GCA_032191745.1 Picea mariana
CCCCCCTCGACGCGTATCAGAATGTGCGTAGGTATTTCAGCCCACAGATGCACACTCAATGCACTGTGCGCCCAAAAGTCTTTTTTTATATATGCATTGTGCGCCCAAACAACTTTTGTTCTCTACGCATTATGTGCATTATGCACCCACTGCGCCTCTATCTGAACTGTAACCCGCGCACATTTCCATAGTTTCAAAATTGTAAGAGTTTTTGTGATGATTTGAAGGCCCCAAGCCTTCAAAATATTTATTTCATGCAATTTGTAAATGCACTCTACTTAGAATCCTTTCCCATATGAAAGGTTAGCTAAACATAGGCACTTAGGGGGTAAAAAGAACCATATTTTCTCCTCTTTTTCTTTGGTTGCCACATGGATGTCTTGTTTAGGTTGTAAAAGTTAAGTTGAGATTATTTACTATCACATATAAAAACACTTGCATTGGGACCAGAAATCAACTTTGATCATTGAGTATGCTCTTCTCTCACACCATAGAGCAATATTGAGAATCATAAAGGTGGTTAAGGGGACATTTCATCTCCCTTAACAAAAATATTTAGGAGAGGACAACGCCCCCCTGGGGCTCCTCTTAGTTTCTTTTTGAAATCATCTTAAATTTGTAAGGGCCCATACATGCCCACATGTTACAAACTTAGGATAGTTTCTTGAAATCACTTTCTTAGTTTACATCACTAGAAGAGTTTAAATATCAAAGTAACGGACCCATACATGCCCACATGCTTGAAATCTAGGATAGTTTTTCAATTTTTCTTAGTGTAAACAACATTAGGGAGTTTAAAGTATTGGTAAGGACCCATATGTCCACATGCTACTTCTTTAGGGATTTTAAAATTCTGCAAGGTTGTACCAATGACATCTAGTAAAATAGGTAACAAAGGTTTGTAAGGACCACAAGAAGTCCACATGTTGCAAATTCACACCTAACTTATTAAAATTTGACACATTTGTTCACTTGCTCACACACAAAGTCACTCCTCACTCACATAATTTACATCTTGAATTGTGGAGGTTGAAGTAGGTTTTCTCCAAAGGAATTCTGAAACGTCCCACTATTTATTGAATAAATTATCCACACCCACTTTATTAAAATGAGATTGGTTCACACCCCCAATCTCTCATCCCACCACATATAAAGTTTTTCTAAAAACTCACTAAGTTTTCCTCCACATGAGGTGCCAAAAGAATTTTTTTAGTCTAGGTAGGATCTCGGGGGTGGGCATCCAAATAACCCCCCGTTATCTGGTTCTCACATTTTCAAACATTAAAAGTTGACAAATAGGGAACTTTAAAATCCTCCAAGTCAAGTGTTCCTACACCATAAGGAAGGGAGATTTTCGTGAAGGTTTGAAGGCCGAGGTATGGTTGTTTTGTGCATCCCCCCTTGAGTCACCCAACTCTTGGAAGGGATCTAGCCCGTGACCCATTTCTGAGGCCAAAATCTAAATGTTGTACTTTGGTTGAGGTACCTAGTGACCGAATTTAGGACATCTACCCAAGTGGAAATTGCGGGCTGCAATTGCACCTTGATCAGATTTTGTGTGGCTATTGGGAAATATTGCCAGCTCTTTCGAGATATGCACCCTCTACCTCTCATTATAACTGATTATTTCATCCTTCACTAGTTCCTCTTCTAATGGCTTCAGATCCCACTGTTGAGTGCTCTTGGAAGGTCTAGTGTTATTTGAGAGGAAGGATGATGCGTATTTTAGGACACAGGCATTTGTTTTATTTTTTCTCCCACACAAACAAAATACACCTACCCACATGTATGCTTATTTACAGTTGATGATGCTCATTTGATTACATGCAATTGTGAGTTATATTGTGAAGGTCCAAATTATACAAGTCTCTTGTTCATTTATTGCTCTCATCACCATTTGCACACATTCACTTTGCTAGTCAGACATCATAGGGGACCCATAGAATCCCTGTCATTCCATACGCTTGCAGAATCTCCCTCCTATTCTAGGAGGATTTCCTAGTCTTGCCAACTCACCGACTCAACCATATCACACCCCTGTGAGTGCCACTATTTTGGGATCAACTTTTCTTGGTTCCATGTTACTTGGGTCCAATTCTCGAGGCCATATATCCACTAGCTCTCCTTCACAAGGAGGTAGGGGGGGAACTTTTCTCAAGGGAGAAGTACAACCCCACTAAATCCCCCTCAAGGGTCAAGTCCACTACCTACTCACACCATGGCTGGAACAAATCCTCCACCACCACCCCCCATGCCATATTTGGCATCTCTCAACATTTTGGATTTGAGTAAACTCACGAATGATCCTATATTACATGACCCCACATGGCCCAATATGCCTACCAAGCTGCCATCAGATATCCCAAAAATTGAAGGAAAATTGGGGGAAGATCCCACCAACCATGTCATGACCTTCCACTTGTGATGCTCTTCAAACAACATCATGGATGACTCCATCTGTTTAAGTTTATTTCAATGCACACTCATTGGTCCATCAACCAAATGGTATGTGGATGAAAAATCAAGGTCCCACGTGACTTTTGAATCCTTGGCCAAAGAATTCTTGGCCTTTTTTTCAACTACAAGTTCATCATGACACTAGTCTAGAACTACTCTCCGAGTGCAAACAAACTTCAGCTATGCATATTGCTGACCACATTCATGAATGGCGTCGGTGACATAGTTTATGTAAAGTAGAAGCCACCAAAGAACAACATCTCAATTGGTTTATAAAATCACTCATCTTTATACTTTCCAAAGATGTGGCATCCACCTTCCCCCAATCCGAAGAGGAAGCCATCAGCAAAGCTCAACAGTTTGACCTCATTTATGCTCAGTCAGGTTACTTATACACCATAATACCTGATGCACCCAGACATGTACCATTTGGCCAGAACAAACCTGGCATGTCTCACACTGCGGATGGGTTGATTGGTACCATGACACACCACAACCCGTACATCCAACCACCACCTATGTATGGTACACCCCAATATCTGTCGATAAATGGAGGGAAATCTTATTACCCTCCTCCCCCTTACCAACAACCATATCATGTTGCTCCCCATCCACCCATGAGTGGACCCTCATCGGCACCCAACATGCGCCTGACTTCTCAACCAAGTTCAGGTTCCCCCTCTACCTCAACATATAACCTTAGCACTAGTGAAAACGCTTTGCCTTCCTATGCACCCTACGGATCGTTGCCACAAAACAATTTGTATTTTCCATTTCCTAATCCTCCACATCCGATTGCTCCTCCACATGTCGGCATTAACTTTGTTCATCCCTCTCTCATTCAGCAATTTCATACTTTTGAATAGTTGAATATGAAAAAATCCGCCCAATCAGTTGAATAATTCCAAGAAGAAAGAAAAAAACTGAAACAATAATAACCCAGGACCAAGAGGAAATAACTCCCAACAAAACCAACATGTTGGGGGCAACCAGAATCAGGGTAACCAAAACCCCCAAGGGGACAACAACAACAAATGCCAAGGGAGGAACACCAACAACAACCTCCAGAAAAAATTCTCATGCGCTCTTTGTGGTGATCATAGACATTACACTCACCATTTCCCCCAAATTTCCAACTTCAAATGGATGAAAGAATCCATGAACGTGCCACGTCCTCCAGCGTTGCCTCTCCCTCAGCAAGCCCCACAACAGTATTTGAACAATCACCCCCAGCCATGTTGTAAAACCCAATTCCACACCAAGGTGTGATGAATACTCAATAAGAGGTACATCCTACCCCACCACAAATGGGACAGTATCAAAACCTTGGAAATCTGGCGGATCGCAATATCCTCCTCACTAGCGAAGAAGAAATTCTTCTACAAATGCGTGGTCATCAATAATACCAATTGTTAGACACTTGGCTTAGGTTGATGGATAGTTGGTTTTCATTGATGTCAACTATTGGAGAGTGATATTGTAGATTGATGCCAACCCTTTGTTGTAGGAAAATCTGCCTACGGACAAGTAGATCGACCTCTAGATCTTGACCTTAACCCTAGACAGAAAATGCTTAACGTGGACACTGACTTCCTTTCAAATCTATCTAAACTAATGCATGAGAAGGGAGAGTAACAGAAGTACCTTTTAATCGACGTTTGTCCCTACATGCTCCGAGTTGCGCTCCAATCCTTTGATCCTCATTGAGATCTGTGGACAAAACAAGATACGACCACTTCCTACTCTATTGACATTAGTTTGAAAATAGATCTATCACTGAATGATAAGTTCATGTAACATCAGACACAAACTAGAAAGAAACAGGCCAAGTGTGTCATATTAATGAGAATAACGACAGCAGTACTTACAATCGTAGATGTGAATGCGACAGCTTCGTCAAGTCCTCTTCGTCTAACCCTTTCCTGAAAGATCCAAGACCCGGATGACAGCAGCTTCACTGATCACTCTCCTTTGGCTGACTGCAAGTTTCCTCCAAGATCATAAGTTTCACATATCCAATTCTTCCCCACCACTTATGAGATCATAAGTTTGGTGTAATTATGCATTTTCCATCCTCTTTCACCATTAGAAAGCTTTCTTATATAGCCTTGGAGAGGCTCAACAATCTTGAGATATCCTTGGGGAAGGTGAGGATTTTCCTCCTTCAGTTGAGGATCTACCCTAAGATCATGGCTGGACTAGGGATTCGAATCCAACTGCCTTCCAAGAATGAAAAGATGCTTCCCCCATTCATCTCAACAGTTTAACAACCACCCAGAATAGGTAGCGCTCCCTCAAAAGGGCCATCAGAGCGCTGTAGCACTCCCTAGTAAGCTTTAGGGGGTGCCACCGCCCTCAAAATCTATAGCACTCCCTCAAAAGGGCCAGGGGAGCGTTATAACGCTCCCTGACAGTGTATTGGGGAGCGCCGGCGCTCCGAGATAGTGTAAGGGGGAGCGCTCCTCTCCAAAACTCAATTTTTGAGGTGCTTTCAAATGGCAAAAGGTTGTTTGACTTCAGTAGATCAGTTCTCCTCCTTCAAATCAGTCATGTGAGATGTTATAAGTGCTTCCTTAGTGTCGTTATCATGGCATCACGTCTGAACATTGTTTGAGACACTAGTAATCAACTTGAGACACTTGCGAAAGCTGAAGGGAAGATGCGACACTTACGACAGTTGATAGGGACAATGCTACACTTATCCATCTGAACAATTTTGACGTGTAACACCCTTAGTCATTGATGTCAACCCTTGGAGAAAGTCTGGTAGCGAATTCCAGTAGCACAAAGGTTTGGGTAATGGACCCAAGGTTGTGGTATGATTTTTAATATATTTGAAGGTAATATGGTTCTATATGGATATTACATGTCATTCCATTTTTGGTGGTATGTGGAACGTCACATAACTTCTCATGGTTAGAGAGTTATGGCCATGAGAAGTTGGAGAACCCGGGTTTGGGTAATGGACCCAAGTTTGTTTGATGGATAATGGTATGAGTTTTGATGTATTTGAAGGAAAGACTATTCTAGATAGATATTACATGTCATTCCATTTCCATTTTTATGTGAAACGTTACATAACTCCTCACGCTTAGAGAGTTATGGCCATATGAAGTTGGAGAACCCTCATGAGTCATCTAGAAGCAACAAAAGGTCAAAGTAGTCAAAGTGATTTAAGATATTTTTAGAAGGTAAATAATAAAATGAAGTGATGAGTGTACTATAATTCAAAGTGAGTACAAAATAAATTATTTAAATAATAAAGTTAATGGATAAATTACTAAGTTGACAAATGGTTAGAAGTGGCTTAGCCCTAAAATAAGGAAAGTGGTTTAAGATGGTTAGAAGGTAACCCCTTGAGGTAAAGTGAAGTGATGAGTGTACTATAAGTCAAAGTGGATACAAAATAAATTATTTAAATAATAAATTNAATTTAATGGATAAATTACTAATTGGACAAGTGGTTAGAAGTTGGTTAACCCTAAAATAAGAAAAGTGGGTTAAGATGGTTAAAAGGTAACCCCTTGAGGAAGCTACATGACAGTATAAATAAGAGGCATGGCTATCTCATTTTATATCAAACTTGAGCATATTGAATATCTACAGGTGACTAAGGTAACCAAAGTATATATAAGCCAAATTTCAGAGAGAAGGTGGAGTAAAGAAGGCCAAAATTCAAGGGAGGATAAATTCTTTTGATGATGCTTTCTAAGGTATGTTATTTACAGGTCATCTCACCATTTTCGCAATAAAAAAATTTCTAGAATGATTCAAACCGTGAAATTGATAGGACACTGAGAAAGCATATCCAAGTAGTTTTGTTACAAATTTCAGCTTGTGGTTCATTGTAGTTTTGATGTTACACTCCGTGGAAAATAGGGTTTGTGGCTAGTCCTGAAACTAGTCTAAAATAGGTGTTTCAGGTAAAAAAGTCATAACTTCTTCATAACAGATCCAAATTAAATAATAACAGAAGTGTTGGTTATATTACATTCTGTAGTATTCTGTGTAAAATTTTCAGATCCATACAACAAAAATTTCGTTCAAGGCACGCTCTACAAGTTCGCTCTCTAGAATAAGCCAGAATTCAACAAGGTATGCCATTTTTTCTATAACTCCTTTTCTGAGAGGTTCCAAGTAGTGAAACCTGGAGGAATTGCATAAAACACACTGAAGAACATTGTGTAGTATTTTCAAATATTTATTCATTACAGGTACATAGTTATGATTATTTCAAGTTAGGGTTGTTGACTAATCCAAAACTAGTCATGTGAGACTAAAGTAAAGTTTGATGAAAATGCTAGTATCTTGTTGTTAAAGTTAAGGAAGGTTTGCAGGTATGTGATCATATACACCAGGTCTATTACATAGTTACAAATCATATTTGGATGATGAAATTGATGAGGTATTTTTGTTGAGGTACATGTTGGGTACATGGTTGAGACAAGTAGTTGATGAGTTGGCACATACATGAGGTGTATAGTTGATGATGTTGGTACATATTGATGAGTCATATTTGATGAGTAGTTGATACATGACTGGTACATAATTGGTACATGGTTGGAGGCACTTGTTAGTAGTATTGTTGACACATGGTTTATGGATGATGTAGCATACTTGTATTGGTATATTATTAGAAGCACATATTGATCTTGGTGATGATTATGAGTTGTTGTGTTATGGTTGGTTGATGCACATATCTGAGAGTTGTCTTGGTCATTGATATTGGTGAGTATATATGATTTGGTTGATAATATTGATGATATAGGTTGTTTGGACAGGTTGTTGTGACAGGTTATTTGTACAGGTTTGGTGCATGGTTGATGCACGTGTTCATGGTACAGGTTTTATACAGGTTGGTGCATGGTTGATGCACTTGTTTATGGTACAGGTTGATTGGTATAGGTTTACAGCAGTATATCTCACAGTGATAGTGTGACAGTGGTTATGTCATTCTACTTATACATCAGGGCGGTTGGACGGGGCAAGGACAGGTGGTTGTAGCCACCTTCCGATTGTAGCCAGAGAACTTAGGGGTTTGTAGCCTCCTTCTGGTTGTAGCCAGAGAATTGGGGAGTTGGAGCTTCCCTCAGGTTGTAGCCTGAGAAACTAGGGGGTTGGAGCCTCCTTCCAATTGCAGCTAGAAAACAAAGGAAGTTGGTGCTTCCAATGAATGTAATTCTTCAAGACATCTAAGAAAAAGCATTATGTGGTTTTCTCTCGCTTTGGGTTTCCACGTAAAACGCTGGTGTAATGTGTATGTGTATGATTGTTCATTTGTTCATTGATCATTTACTCTGCAGGTATTGTATGATCATGCTACATTGATATAACACTTGGATTATATGGTTAAAAAGGATTAGATTGCTCTATTACCAATTCACCCCCCCTCTCACTAATCCAACAATTGGTATCAGAGTTGGTTCCTTCAGGAAACAGTTTATCCACTGGAAGGAGATCATGGATTATTCTAAGAATGGAGTACCAATGTTTAATGGTCATAATGGTTTTAAGTATGAGATGCAGAGCATAAGGATGAAAGTATTTTTACAGGCACAGGGACATTATATTTGGCTATCAGTTATTACGGGATATGATAGTTAAAAAATGGCAAAGACTTCAGCCAATAAGGAATTGAGGAAGAATAACAAAATAGAAATGGATTTCATCTGGGAAGGATTGCCTAATCCGATAAAAGAAAAGGTTGGTAAATTTTCATCACCAAAAGAACTTTGAGATAAGTTACATGACATATATTCTTCACCCATCACAGATTTAGAAAATGTCAAAGAAGATGCAGATACAAATCAAGAAGAATTATGTTCACCGTGACAAGCAAATTCAGAAGATGACGACTACATAATCACCAAAGGTATGTTGTTTTGTTTTAATTGTGAAAAACATGGACATCTTGAAATAGAATGCCATGAAGGAAATGAGACAGAAAAACTAATTGAAAAGGAATACAATTATGAAGAAGAATTGATTAGTGCTTTAGATGAATTAAGAGAAGAAAACAATTCACTCAAGAAAGAATTGATGAAACAAAAGGAAAGTGTTCACATTTTTTAAGAATCCCAACATGTCATTGAGAACTTAAGAACTCATCTAGAAGAATCCAGGAAGATAGAAGAAAACCTTGAATATCAAAAGCAGTGTTTGGAAACCAACATAGCAGCATAGAGGGAAGAAGCAGAAATGAGAGAGAACATATTGACATATCATCTTAAGGAAAGAAATAATGGTCTAAACTAGCTTGAGGCAGAGTTTGGTCAAGAAAAGAAAGGACTTGAAGAAGAAATAATCACATTAAAAATTCATCTTGAAGAACCGAAAATAATAGAAGAAGTCATGAAGTCTCAGATAATGAATAAAGAAGAAGAGGTTGAGAAGCTTGAAGAAGAAGTTGTCACATTGAGAAGTAAAATTGTCAAGCTCAACAAGAACGTTGAAGAGACAGAAACATCCACATCAGTTATAGAGAATGAAGAGAATCACTCTAGGTTTCTAGAAAAGAAGAATGAATAAAATAGAAAGAGTTATACAGAAGTACTCAAAGGAAGGAATCATGGTCAACCAGAATCTAAGAAAACTATTGAAGATAAATCTTCAAGAAGACCATCCATGTTCAAGCCACAAAGAAGCTTCAATCATGATCATGATCAGTCAAGGAAAAAATTCAGAAGGACTATGCCACAAAGAAGATCATTCACTCCCAGGTATGCAAATTTATTTTATCTTCATTGTTTTTATTGCACTAACTTTGGACATAAGGTTGCAGATCGCAGGGATTATAAAAGAAATGTTCAAGCAAGAAGTGCATATGTAGTCGCATGTAACATTGAGTGTTACAAATGTCATAACTATGGACACATAGCCAGTGATTGTAGAAGCATGATCAATACTTCCATGAAAGAGAATAGCGATATCAAATATAAGAAAGTATGGATAAGAAAATAGAAAGAACAAGTGAACAAAGACCATGTACCAGAGATCGCAAGATTGGAAATAAAACAAGATGAAGAAAATTCTATAGAGAAAAAGAAAGATTTAAGATATGGAAAGGTTTGAAAAATAACTGAAAGAAAGGAAGGACAGGTAAATAAGGAACAGGTTCAAGAGATTGTACTTTCAAGCATTGTAGTGAAAGATGGATCCATAGACAGAAAGAAAGAATTAAGAGCTCAGAGAGATAATGAATCTACCAATGAAGATGATGATGAATACACATCAAAGTAGGAATTGTTATGAGTCATATGACTTAGAGACTCCCAAGTAATATGAATATCAGATAGGGGGAGTCTGTGACAGACCAAAGAACCATCCTTCGAGCAGCTTGTAGAGTTTGAGAAGACAGATTCAAAACAATCAGTTAGCAAAAGTACAGTTTGATAGATTCATCAAGACTTCATGATAGTATAGTGATAAATGGGTCATCATTATGGATAGTTGCGCAAGTAGAGTCTTGGACAGTATGGACAGAGATGGATTCGTAAGAACACTTAGAAGGTTTGGATAGATATATGATAGTAGGCGATACCATGGATTCATAGATTGGTTCAGAGAGTGGTTCAGAGACAAAGGAACATTATCGTAATGGATGATAATTACACAGAAAATGGCTCGAACAATGCTAATGGATTTCAAACTGAAAGATATTTTTTGGACACATGCAGTGCATACATCAGTTCACATTCAAAACAAAGTGATGCTCAGAAACAACAATGACAAAACTCCCTGCAAATTATGGAAAGGAAGCGCAGACAACAACCTCTACTTCAAGGTAACTCAAGATATGTTAAAGAAACCAAGGAATTTTTATTTCTCAAACTAAGTATATCATAGAAATGCTAAAGAGGTTCAGAATGGAAGATTGCAAACCAGTTACCACTCCTATGCAAACCAGCTGCAAGTTGAGCAAAGATGATGATTCAAAGTCTACAGACCAGAGGAAATACAGGTCAATTATTGGTAGATTATTATATGTGACAGCATCTAGACCAAATGTAATGTAGGCAGTTGGACAGGTGGCATGATTTCAAGAAGCACCAAAGGAATCACGTGTATTAGCAGTGAAGAGGATTTTCAGATATCTCAAAGGAACAGAAGAGTTTGGATTATGGTATCTAAAAGGAAAGGATCTATCACTTATTGCCTACACAGATGCAGATTGGGCAGGTTGCATTGATGACCAACAAAGCACATGTGGAGTAGCATTCTACTATGGTAAGTATTTAGTATCTTGGCTAAGCAAGAAACAATCATCAATATCCTTATCTACAGCCGAGGTAGAGTATATTGCAGCAACAACATGTTGTACACAGGTTCTATGGATGAAACAAACTTTGATAGATATACAGGTTGAGTATGATGAGCCCATTCCAATCTATTGTGATAATACAAGCGCCATCAGTATCTCAAAAAACTCGGTGATGCACTCCAAGACAAAGCACATTCCAATCAAGTATCACTTTATATAGGAACAGGTTGCAAAGAAGAACATCAGATTTGAATATGTGGGAACAAAAGAACAAGTGGCATACATCTTTAAAAAACCGCTTCCATGGGAATCCCTTGAGTATCTTCACCAGAGACTAGGAGTAATTTCTACTCCAAAATGAATGATTTTTAATGCTTATCTTATATGTCTTAGATGTACACAAGGAAGCACCATAAATAGGAAAAAGGGGGAGAGATTTATCAAATGCAAAGGTAAATGCTTGGAGAGAGAGCATAAAGGCATGCTTCCAAGGGGAGAGATTGTCACAAGGGAAGAATGAGTGATATGACTTCAGAGTGATACCCTTTGTCAAAGGGGGAGATGTTATTCATATGAAGGGAAAGAGAGTAATTAGAGGCTTATAAACACAAAGAAAAATCAAAGGCACATAGACAGGGGGAGCATCTCCGAGGAGAGTTCAGTCAAGGGGAGCATCTCCAAAGCGAGATACCCTTTTCCATTGATGTCAAAGGGGGAGAGATAGAAACATTGATGAAGATTATAAGCATGAATGTTATCATGACTAAGTGTTGCCATCAATGTTGGTGTTGCCCTCAATGCCAAAGGGGGAGATTGTTAGAAAGTTATCTTAGGTTGATGGATTGTTGGTTGTCATTTATGTCAACTATTGGAGAGTAATATTGTATATTGATTTCAACCCTTAGTGATTGATGTCAACTCTTGGAGAAAGTTCGGTAGTGAATTCCAGTAGCACAAAGGTTTGGGTAATGGACCCAAGGTTTTTTCATGTATAATGGTATGAGTTTTAATATATTTGAAGGTAAGACTATTCTAGATGGATATTACATGTCATTCCATTTCCGGTGGTATGTGGAACGTCACATAACTCCTCACGGTTAGAGAGTTATGGCCATGAGAAGTTGGAGAACCCAGGTTTGGGTAATGGACCCAAGTTTGTTTGATGGATAATGGTATAAGTTTTGATATATTTTAAGGAAATAATATTCTATATGAATAGCACATGTCATTCGATTTCCATTGGTATGTGTAACATCACATAACTCCTCACGGTTAGATAGTTATGGCCATATGAAGTTGGAGAACCCTCATGAGTCATCTAGAAGCCCCAAAAGGTCAAAGTAGTCAAAGTGGTTTAAGAGGTTTTTAGAAGGTAAATAATAAAGTGAAGTGATGAGTGTACTATAATTCAAAGTAAATACAGATGAAATTATTTAAATAATAAAGTTAATGGAGAAATTACTAAGTTGACAAGTGGTTAGAAGTGGGTTAGCCCTAAAATAAGGAAAGTGATTTAAGATGGTTAGAAGGTAACCCCTTGAGGTAAAGTGAAGTGATGAGTGTACTATAATTCAAAGTGAAGAAAAAATAAATTATTTAAATAATAAATTTAATGGATAAATTACTAATTGGACAAG
The DNA here is from genome assembly GCA_032191745.1 of Picea mariana. Taxonomy (NCBI): domain Eukaryota; kingdom Viridiplantae; phylum Streptophyta; class Pinopsida; order Pinales; family Pinaceae; genus Picea; species Picea mariana. The sequence continues at coordinate 13,001 of JASDQU010220579.1, forward strand.
TGGTTAGAAGTTGGTTAACCCTAAAATAAGGAAAGTGGGTTAAGATGGTTAAAAGGTAACCCCTTGAGGAAGCTACATGAAAGTATAAATAAGAGGAAAGGATCTCTCATTTTATATCACACTTGAGCATATTGAATATCTATAGGTGACTGAGGTAACCAAAGGATATCTAAGACAAATTTCAGAGAGAAGGTGAAGTAAAGAAGGCCGAAATTCAAGGGAGGATAAATTCTTTTGATGATGCTTTCTAAGGTATGTTGTTTACAGGTCATCTCACCATTTTCACAATAACGTTTTTTATAAAATGATTCAGACTGTGAAATTGGTAGGCCATTGAGAAAACATATCCAAGTAGTTGTGGTACTAACTTTAGATTGTGGGTCGTTGTATTTTTGGAATTACACTCCATGGAAAATAGGGTTTGTGGCTAGTCCTGAAACTAGTCTAAAACAGGTGTTTCGGGTAAAAATGTCTTAAATTCCTCCTGAAAAATCCAAATTAAGTAATACCAAATGTGTTGGTTAGAGTACATTCTTTAGTATTATGTGTAAAATTTTCAGATCCATACAACAAATATTTTGTGCGGGGCACGCTCTACAAGTTTACTCTCTAGAATAAGCCAGAATTCAACAAGGTATGCCATTTTTGCTATAACTCCTTTTTTGAGAGGTTCCAAGTAGTGACACCTGGAGAAATTGCATAAAAAACACTGAAGAACATTGTGTACTATTTTCATATCTTATTCATTACAGGTACATAGTTATGATTATTTCAAGTTAGGGTTGTTGACTAATCCAAAACTAGTCATGTGAGACGAAAGTAAAGTTTGATGAAAATGCTAGTCTCTTGTTGTTAAAGTTAAGGAAGGTTTGCAGGTATGT
>JASDQU010220581.1:0-12106 GCA_032191745.1 Picea mariana
CCCACACATACATCCAGTAATCGCTAGAGGCAGACTACAATTCAAGTGAGTGGTTATAAATACCTACCGATACCTGGTGATCGTGTCTTCCATGACGTGCTTTCTGTGCTTTTTCTTAAAAAATGTGAACAAGTGGCAGAGAAAATAGTTATCGGATGTGTGAAGGGGAGATGACCTATTTTTTTAACCAGTTTTCTAGATAAGAGGCAAGTTTCTCTGGATACCAGTTTTTGTTTAGATAAGAGGCAAGTTTTTCTCATGATCTGTCATACTATTTAGTTCATGTTTAATGTGGAAAAATAAATTTTCTTCAAAATTAGAAATTTCCATGACGCGCTTTCTGTGCTTTTTAAAAAAACGTGAGCAAGTGGTAGTCAATATAGTTATGGGGATGTGTGAGGAGTACATCACCAATTTTTTAACCAGTTTTCTAGATAAGAGGCAAGTTTTTCCCTATACCAGTTTTTGTTTAGATAAGAGGCAAGTTATACCAGTTTTTGTTTAGATAAGAGGCAAGTTTTTCCCATGATTGTCATACTATTGAGTTCATGCTTAATGGGAAAAAATGAATTTTCTTCAAAATTAGAAGCCAAGAATATAATTGAGTTTTAAGGCATTGTTTTCTATTGTTTTTCGATTTTTCATTGTGCTAATTATGAGTATGTACTTTGCCATTGCCAAAAGGTTTAGGATTTACATTTCTTTTTCCAGGTATAATGGTTAAGAATATATTTGTCTTCCTATAAGATCATAGATTCAAATTTAAATGAAAATAGAATATAAACTTGAAAAAACATCTTAAACATAAAATCAACTTTAACAAATGTGATTTTAATAACATCTTAAATATGAATTCAACTTTTAAAAAATGTAATTTTAATAATAAGCATTTTTATTTTATATAAAAATAAAAACAAAATTTAAGAAATGTGATTTTAATGATAAATATTCTTACTTTATATTATAATAAAAAATAATTGAATACTAAAAACTAAGATAAGATTTTAACTGGTTTTATTAAAATTATAATAACAAAATTATAATTTAAATTCAATAAATAATCGAATTTAATATAATCTAATTTAATGGTTAAAATCAATTTGTCAAATGTATTAGGCATTTCAACCCACTAGTGGGGGAGTTTTGAACCTATTTAAGAGTTAAATTGCCTTAAGGATTTACCCATCCAATGTATATCAGTGTGTTGTAAATTTCCTATAATTATATTTTCATTTTAATTTTTCCTTAAAACTTAATATTGTAAAATATGTAGACTATGGAATTTATTTTACTTAAAAGCATTTTACTTTTTAGAATTAAATTTTTATCTCTTTAAAATTTAAATTAAAAACACTTTACTCAACTAAATTTTTGTTTTTCTAAATAACAAATTAAATGTTATTTTAAAAACTTTTTTATTTATCTAATCATTTTTTATTTTTTTTTTAAATAAAAAGGTTGGATCTTATTATATTAGCAAAAAGAGCATACAGTAACTATTGATGATGCTAGTTGTCCCGTCTGATCAGGAAACCGAGACAACTAGATCTCCTGTGCCAGGTGTGTCTTGGTTGCCAAAACATACATGAGAATACCTTGCCCGAAGGAAACCAGGGTTATTAAGCTAAAATGTTTCAAGGAGTGTGCCATAACTAGAAGTGTAAAAACTAAACAGCTACCTAAACTTAAAACAACATAGATACTTCTAACCAAAAACGTTAGTTGAACTAATTGCCCGTGCGCTGCCGCTCACTCCTCTTATGTCGCCAGCCTGCTGGTAGCGAGTACGTCCGCGCACACGTCGGACACTGCCGCGGTGGAAGGTTCTTGGAGTGGGCCGTGAAGAGCATATCCAGCCTTTGGTCCATCCTGGCGAGACGAAAGACCTAGTCATCCATGAGACTCCTGAGCTCAAAGATGAGGGGAAGGTGCTCTAATTAGAAGAAGGATGCCTGTTCCATCCCATTGTTACCGTCGAGTTCTTGTGCCGCGGAGTCTCTCGCTGCATTGGTTGACAGCTTTGGTGGCTCCTCCCTTCCTGTGGTGATGTCCCTCGTTGCTGTAGTCACTTGCTCCTCCGTCCCTGTGGTGCCTTCGGGAGGAATTTCCTCCTCCACGATGCAGGTTGGGAAGAAGTCCTCTGTGCTTTCGGTGATGAGGCTCTACAGGGTGTCCCTTGGCAGGAGTGTGCCTTCCTTCTTTAATTCACAAGTGGGGTGGCTTTTCATTGCCTCTTCTAGACTAATTTCCTCAACGTACGCCATGGGAGGCGTCCATGGCTTCTCTCTGTGTCGGGTGGCATCTAAAGCGATTGCTCATTCGAATTTCCGATGGCATTGGTGTCGAGACTCAGGCCTGTACCAGGCGGTCCCTCTGCGCGGTTTCCCTCTGAGTCTTGGCATTATGGAGATGTTGGAAGGGGCCCGAGCTCCTGTCGGCTGGGCCTTTCCTCTCCGAAACTTCAGAAGGGCTCTGAATTTATGCGCGGACGAAATGAACACTGCGTGGAGCCAATGCTCCTCTTCCCAAATCGACTCCTTGATAAAAAACCAATCTACCATGACCTCCAGCGCCATTAAGGCTAAGTGTTGAATTCTCTGCTGACTGGTAAAGTTCTCTCGCACGAGAGGGCTCATCAAATGGAGTTGGCTGGTGCGAGCACTTGCAAATTAATAGCCGAGGGGTGCTCGCCGGTTGATGCCATAAAGGAACGTCCCGACGACAGCCCGCGTGTCCTTTTCTATCCGCATGTCACCCCATATGGGGGGTATTTATTTAATCATTTTTATTATGAAACCATTTTTTTTTATTTTCATTGTTTTTCCAAATTTTAAAAATAATTACCAAAAACTTAAATAAAATATTACTCTTGTAAATAAAATGTTATTCTTGAGATGATTTTTTCTTAATTAATTACAATTTCTTTTATATAGGTTTATCCTCTTTAAATATAACTATTCTATCATTTTAATATGTTCCTTCTTTTATAAATTTCATTACTATTTTGCATCTTCCATTCCTATTTTTGTATGGAGAGTATTGAGGTGTTTTACAACTCAATATAGAGAACGAATTATGTTAGATAAATCTTCTAAATAAATCTAAATTAAAATAAAATTAATGCTAATTTAATTAAAAATAATAATAATTAAAAATAAAATTTAATTAATTAAAAAAAATTACACTTTAAGAAATTAAATCTTTCTCAATATTTAATAAATCAAAGTTTAAAATGGATTTACACTAATTATAAGTTAGTAAAAAACATATAATATTATCTTTACTAATTTTTTTTGCAAAAACAAATAAAATTGATTGATTATAAATAATAAGACAAAACATTATCTTTATTAATATATTAATTTATAATAAAATAAATTGTGACAGTGTTAATAATTAAAATAGGTAAAATATTGACTTTTTGTATTTAGTAAAAATTTAAATAAAAAATCAATATAATATAAATTGAATTTAACCTTCTAAAAAAAATCTATACTAATTTATATAAATAAAATTAATCTAAATATTTTATTTTAAATATTATTTTTAAATTCATAAAAATTTAAAATAAAACTTAAAAAAAATCTTAATTACTTATATTGTATCTTAAAATTTTATTTATAAGAAGATAATAAAATTAAAAGATGGTAACATCTACTCTCAAACATCTATATGTATTGTTTAAAGATTATACAACTTGAGTGAGCCTAAAAGTTATAAACATGTGTTTCATTCTTGGAAATCATAGATTCAAATCCATAGGTTCCAATTTGGTGTCTAGATCAATTAAAATAATAACATTATTTTGATTGTTTAAATAATAATAATAGTAATCTTATTTTAAGGACACCACCTTGGTGTGTGAGACTCCCTATAAAGGTGTACATACCCTACCCCCTATGAATTAGGACTTGTGACCTAGAAAACACACTTTCTTACACATTATATAAATCACATTTTTTTAATGAGTTAATTAAAATAATAATATTGTTGTCATATTATTTATAGTAAAATTTAAAAAATGTGAAGTTTACTTCTTTATGTTTCCTCCTCTTGGAAGCCAAATGTTCAAAACTAGAGGGAGTAGGTTATATACATCTTTTAGAATGGTTCCAGTGCTTTGTAGTAGAAGGGACTTCCTTGGCTTGCCAGTGGAGACAACAAGTGTAAAAATTGGGATCACTTAGTGTCACTTAGTTAAGATATGTTTTGTTTTTTAAATGAAATTACTGAAGTAATATAACTTTAGACTAATAATGTACTTAACCATTATTTAAGTGACTTTTAATTTTAAAGTGAAAATTCGAGAGAAAATAAGGGTTATATTTGATTTATTAAAAAAGGGGAAATTCTAGAAGTTACATTTGAATTGGCCAAAAAAGGGAAAGTTCTAGAAGGCATCGAAAAATATAAAAGAAGGGGTAGAGCCTCACTTTAGTATTATGATTTGATATCTTATTGTGTGTTCTTGTATCCATCATTTTCGTTGTGAATTTGGAAAAATCCTTCCACTAGAGGTTTAGTTTCAGTGGTGCAATATCCAACCTAGTAAGACAAAGAGGAGGATCCATTTAGGATCTTCATTGGAGCTACATCTTGGGTTTGTTTTCAGTTTTGGGTTGTATTGATTTTTTTGGAGAGGTTGTGGCACTTGGAGGGTTTGATCTCATATTTTGAGGAGGCCATGGCATGATTCTAGGTTTCTGGCTTGTATTGTGTGTTTTCCATTGATGTATTGCAGCTTCCATAACAACCATTAGATTGGTATTTTCAGTCTCCATTCATATTAAAATATTTCATGATTCTATTGTATTCCAAGTGTGTGTATCTAGGACTCTTGCAATATTTTTGATGAAATGTATTTAGTGGAATGAATGCAAAATATATGTGGAAAAATAACATAATTGCATAGAAATTCATAAAATCTTTGCCTAGCTTTATTGGGGATATTACAGTGATGTCATAGTTGGTGATATTACCATCCTTTGATTTCATTAGAGCACTTTCCTTTTTCAAATAAGGGAAAAAAATTTGCGGTCTTTTAACATATTTGTTTTTGGAAAAAATAAAATAAAAAAATATTGGGGTTTTTAGTTTTTTTTAGGGAAAATAAAGGACGGTGCACTTTAGAGTCAAATATGAAACTTTCTAAGAATAATTTGGCAAAAATAATTGTATATTTGAATTCCTCTCTGAAAAGCACCCAATTTCAAAAAACAATCAACCGAAATAGAGTTCGGGAAGTAAAGTTATCAACATTTCAATTTCAGAAAAATTTGAGGGTTTTTTCTAGAAAAAGTCGCGTGATTTACAGTAAGGGGAAACAGTGGGAATGAAATCAAACTATGTACATACATGTGTAAGAAAATATGAATACCAATAAGGAATCTATAGAGAAATATCATAAGTAACTAACATCATTTTTAAAGTAACCAATATTGTGGTCATTATATGCAGAGCACACAAACTACTATGATGAGTATGAGAAGTTCAATGAAGAGATCCAAGCTACTCTATAATTATAGGATTTTATTGAAATCAAGAGAAGGGGGGAGATTAGAGATAGGAAAAATACCTCTTTGAAAGGAACAGGGGAAAAATCAAAAGGAGATAAGCATGGAGAATAGGTGGAGCAACATGCGTCTACCCCTGAGGAGAATTTGTGCATAGTGGAAGACCAAACAATAGCCTATGAGACATCCTCAAAATTAACCAATGAGACCAATGGCACTAGAATTTTGGATGGGTGTACCTATTATAAATTAGTAGAATATGAGGATGAAACACCTGATGATGACCATATGTTCCAATAAACTGATGTTGGGGATTCAACATCTTTCACTATGCATCATACTTATGATGAAGGTAGTTCACATAGAATAACACCTATGCATGATGAGGATTCAAAACCATATCTAATTTATGATGCCAATGATGAGAAGGATGTGATTTCACCTTGATAGAGTTTGGAGGACCAATTATTGGTCAAGGAGGAGAATATTGTACAGGTGTTGAAAATGGTAGATTATGTGGAAATATCATATAGAAGAGAAAAAAAAACATGTTCCATATGGGATCACTAGCTCTCAATTATGCATCATCAAAGAAGCACTAGAATAAATGAAATTTGATTACATGCAATTGTTCATGGATATGGACCTTCCTCTTAAATTTGTTGAAGACAAAGAAAGAGAGATGAGGAGCTTTGTTACTAGCTTAGTACGGCACACTCCTCATTGTTGACAACAGTAGAGACTTCATCATCTATTGTGGAAATGACACATGAGATAATGAGTGTAACTCATGATATGAGGGAGGAGCCTCTTGTGACAAATCCATGCGAAGAGTATTTAGGGTTGCGGGAGAGTTTAGACACATAGGGTTTTGATTGTGTGCATTGCAGAGATTATGAGTTGTTTCTTTTGGCTCAAGGATTAGCTACAAGGATGGTAGTTGAGAAAATTCCTTTTGGACCATTCAACAAGGAAGTATATGCACCAAAATATTGGGGAACTAAGTATAGGGCAGATGTGGATACATCACCCTAGGATCCAGGTTCACTTGATATTAGTATAGTGATCGATACAATGGCACATATAGGATACATTATGGTACATGGTTATACAATGGGATAGTGGTGTACAATGGTATGAAATGGGTTGAACTCCAGACAGAGACTTTAGACATATCATTGAGTTTGGTTCACCTAGGATCGATGAGTGGGTGGAAGAGATTCATGGAGAGGTATGTCCCTCATATATTTATCTTCAATTGAGATATCACCAGAGCAGGGAGAGAGAACATGATACCTGCAAGGTTTCTCTTAGACATTGTTTTGAGTCCTTGGTCATACCATTGGGGTTGAGCAATGCACCGAACACTTTCTAGTTGGGAAGGTGGAAGTGGCATATATTGCTACCTTCTCAGGCCATAAATATATTCAACTGGACATGGAGGGTTCACATAAGTCAGTTGTGGGTGGTAGACAAAAGTATAGACATGTTAGAATTCTTTCATTTGGGCTATGTAGTTGGAGCACAAGAGGAGATCTAGATTGTATTGGATCATTTCACATAGATTTTAGCTAACAAAGTGGTGGATGGAATTATACACTACAGAGGTTGCACACATATATTCCTTGATTCCACACTTCGGGAGGATATTATGAGGGATACGCATGATTCACCTTTGACAGGGTATTCTGGGTACTCATATGATAATGATGCACCAAATGTGACAGGCCTACTTTCCAGGGAGTTATTTAGATTCCACATATTACTTAGGTACATTGATGATGATCAAGATAGAAAAATTCCTGGTGCAGTTTGGAGGGAGACGAACAGATCAACATGCACATAGTTGAATCGTAGTACTAGGATTCCACCATAGGATGGAATACGAGGGACTTGGCTCATTTTGACTCTGATGGTTACCAATATGGTACAATAACATTTACTAGGTATTAGGAGTGGTGGACTTCCTATTTGGCAGTGGCATCTGTCAATTAAACTGAGTGATAGATTGATTTAGATGACTGTCAATAGAGTATAAGCAGTGATTGGTCTACTTTATTTTTTGGACGTCAGAAAATGGGAGGTCAAGGCTTACTCTATAGGGCATGATAGGCTTGAGGTGAACCATGGACTTGCAGGCTTATACTTTAGTGAGACACCTTCACATGAGAGGATTTAGGATGATGTCTTCAGTCCCTTCGATGATATTAGCTTGGGGTTCCAAGAGAGGAGGATGTGAATTGGGCACATTGTTCCAACGAATATGATCAGAGTGGTGTAGCATTAACATGGTGGTATCTTTCCAGGATTAGTTTTTGACCCTAAGATCACATTGTTTAACAGTTCTGACTTTCTGGAGTTTACTTTTGGGAGGCTTAGGAGTGGTTTCTTGGAGGAGTGGTCCTTCGAGGAGTTGATCGATTTTATGCAACTTATGATTTCTTGGCTTATCAACAAAAATCAGGTGGATTCTTCTATTAACAACTTACATACCAATGCTATACGCTCCACATTATATATGATAGTTTGATATCATGACATCATTTTCATTTTCAGTATGGATCATTCTATGGAGCACTGGGTCATGATGGCATTGTTTGAGGAAAAACAATATTTGGTGAGGGAGGGTTTATCATGTCCCTATTGTTGGGTTCCCCTACTTTGTGGTAGAAGGACTTTCGTGGCTTGTCAGTGGAGAAAAAGATGTGAAAAGGGGGTTCATTTAATGTCAGTTAGTTAGGATATGCTATGTTTTTAATGTGACACTAGGGAAGTAAAACAAATTTAGATTAATAAGTTACTTAACCATTTTTAAAGTGAATTTTAATCTTAAAGTGAAAATTGGAGGGAAAATAAGGGTTATATTTGATTTAGTCAAAAGGGGGAAATTCTAGAAGGAATGGAAAAATGATAGAAGGAGGGTTAGAGCCTCACTTTGGTATTATTATTTGATATATTATTGAGTACTCTTGTATAGAGCCTTTTCATTGGGGTTTTGGGAAAAACCCTTCTATTGCAGGTTTAGTTTCAATGGTGCAATATCCAACCTAGCTAGAGAAGGAGGAGGATCCATCTAGGTTCTTCAATGGAGCTTCATCTTGGGCTTATTTTCAGTTTTGGATTGTAGTTATTTTCTTGGAGAGATTGTGACACTTGGAGGGTTTGATCTCATCTATTGAGGAGGACATGGCATGATTCCAAGTTTTTCGCTTGTATTGTGTGTTTTCCATTGATGTATTGCAGCTACTATAGTAGTCATTGGATTGTTACATTCAATCTCCATTCATAATAAATATTCCATGATTCTCTTCTATTCCAAGTGTATCTAGGATGCTCACAATATGTTTGACTAAATGTATTTAGTAGAATGAATGCAAACTATTTGTGGAGAAGTAACATAATTGCATAGAAATTCATAAAATCCATGCCGAACTTCATTGGAGATATTATTGAAAAAAAAACAAATTTATTTCTTTTTAATTATTTCACATATTGTTTACTGTAAAAAATATTTTCCATGATTCGCTTCTATTCCAAGTGTATCTAGGATGCTCTCAATATGTTTGACTAAATGCCTTTAGTAGAATGAATGCAAAATATTTGTGCAAAAATAAAATAATTGAATAGAAATACATAAAATCCATGCCTAACTTCATTGGGGATATTATTGAAAAAAAAATAAATTTATAGAAAATATTTTTTTCTATATTACTGTTATTTGTCAATTAATTTTACTTGAAAATCTCAATTTTAATTACTTTTTCTTAATTTTGATTAAAATTTTGCCAAAAAAATCATTGAATTGAATTTAATGAGTCTATAGTTTTTCTTAATAAATAGATATGTGCGGTAAAACTATCTCTCTATTTGACTTACAAAACTCATTTTAACTACATATTCTTAATTTTGATTGAAGATTTTATTTTAAAAACCATTTAATTTAATAAGCATGTTGTTTTTTTGTTAACACTGCGTGTAGTTAGTTTCATCATATGTGAGCAAAAAAAATATTTTGATTTTCATTATTTGGAGGAGATTTCATATATTTAGAGAAGATCAATGGAATAATGAATAAATATATATTTATAAAAATTAAATTTATTTTTAAATATTATATAACATATTTATTATTAACAAATATAAATATATATACATATAAAATGGGATTAAAAATATATACATATAAAATGAGATTAAAAATTGATCATAATTTCAAAATATTGTGTTAATATTTTTTTTAATGTTTTATACCTTTATGATTTGAAAAAAGAATTGATCGAATTGACTTTGGAACGAGAACCCTTTCAAATTTTTAATGTAGACCTGCATGCTTTCGTTCTATCATTTCCTCTATATGTATAGTATATTGACTTTGGAACGAAAACCCTTTCAAATTTTTAATGTAATCCTGCATGCTTTCGTTCTATCATTTCCTCTATATGTATAGTAGATTTATATGTACACTATATTTAGGGTAGCATTCTTTTAAAGGGTTCATCCAACGGTTTCTTTATTCTAAATTTTAATAACATTTTTTTAATAACATTTTATCACATCTTTATCAATAATAAATAATAATTATCATGTTCAAATTAATAAAAGAATTATCGTGTTTAAATTAAGAAAAAAATATTTTTAAATTACAATATTTATAAATAATAATAATATTTGTTTTTAATATATAAATAATAATAATAATTTATTATGTTCTTTCTATTTATCTCTATATATATTATTTTCATTGATTCTAAAAACCTTCCTTTTAGAAAGAAATAGTTTTTCGTCGGGCCTTTTTATGTTGTAGAAAGATACATATAAATAATGATATTCCACTTTTGGATTTTCAACGAATTAATGTGGATCTTTTTAATAAAAATGGGAAAAACTAAAATGAAAAATGAAAAAGATAAGAAAAAAAAGTTAAGTGGATGATTGTATGTTAAAGGATAATGAGAGATAAAAAGGGAAGGAAAAACCATTAAAGAATTGATTATCAAAGGACTAGAAATGATATTTATACTAGATATGTTATTTTATAAGTATGTTATAGTATATGGAACTTGCATGTGACCTCTTGTAAATGTCCTTTATATTTCTACTTTCTTTAATATCTTAAGATTGAATTGGATCTTATTATTGGTATTATAATATACTATATAAAATTGATTTTTTTCAATATATAAAATTTGGAATTTCTATAATATATATATGATGATGATGATTAACTCCACTAAGATCGAATTGGTCTATCATATCTTAATACGGTAAGTGATTATTTGTGATTTTTTTAGAATTTTGTTTATGTGCTTGAAAAGTATTAAGAGAAGCTTCCCAAGATCACCATAGTTTTGTTGAGTTAAGAGGTTAGGAAGGTTTGTAGTGTGACAAATATTTTGAAAATGAAATCTAGTATGAGTATAGGCTGGACAATCTAAGAGAAATTGTTTTTCATCTTCAACCTTCTTAGCATGACAAAGGTGACACACTCTTTCATCCCGGGCGTTTTAGGAATTGACCAATGCCCAATATCACTATGGAGCTCGTGAGAATTTGTTCTTATCTTAGCAATCTTTAATTTTTTCTTTACACTTGGAAAAACATATAGATATATTTGATCTTCTAGATTAGGGTTGATTACGTCTTTATAATACCTTAATTTTTTTTTCTTCTAACTCTTTATCACACCGCATTTTCTCCTTAAATTTTGATTTGATGTTTTTTTTAACAATATATTTATTCTGCAAAATAGTGTCTTCCATGATTCCCCAATAGTTTATCCAAGACCGGGCATCTTCATGCCATCCTCACTCGAGTCGATGGTGGTTGTGACTCAATTTTGAAGAAATTTTAGGAAGCCTCTTGTCTTCCATGTTCTTTAAATTGTTGTTATACATTATGTATCTAGTCATAGCCATGATCTAAATGGGGGAGAAGCTTTTTTATAAGAGGAGGATGGGATTTGATGTATTTCCTTTAATTTTGAGATTATAGGTTATAAAATTATTTTGTATTTTCTGTATCTTTCTCCAAGATTCACAAGAGATACTACAACCCAAAAATTCACATCCATAAAGAATAACAGGTGTAACAAGACTCTCAAATATGAGTTTCTTCTTATCCCAACTCCAAAGATCAACTGATTTACAATTTGTTTCAAGCCCATAATCAACTTTTCATCCCCCAATAATCCTTTTCTCAATGCTATACTTTCAATTGATCTTGTGGTGAATATCAATTCCAAGATATTTGTATGAATTCACTTCCTCCAAGTTGTTGTTGTCATATACAATGGTATCATAAAGCATCTCATTGGATTTAATAATCATGAAGTTAGTCTTATTAGTATTAATAGTCATACCCATATTGGAGCAACAATCATTGAGGATTCTTAGTTGGTTTTCAAGATCATGAGGACTCCTTGCCATAAGAATGATATCATCGACATACATAAGAAGATTGATCACTATACTAATGAGATTAGGGCCGACACAACCTGCTTTTTCCAAGAAAACTTCTAACTTGTCAATGTATATGCCAAAAAGGGTAGGGGACAAGGGACAACCTTGTTTGTGTAACATCCCTCTCTTGCGCAC
>JASDQU010220584.1:5906-17887 GCA_032191745.1 Picea mariana
AGGACTCTATAGCACCACTACTACCAACCCTGGACTGAACAGGCTCCAAATATTCCTTTATAAAAAAGAAAATTTTTTTTCATGAGATAATGTAAAAGTTAAAGAAAAAAGTATCATAATTGAACATATGAGTGCATTAAACCAAAAAAAAAAAAATTATGGTTACTACCTTATATGTGTTAAGTTGTGACATAAGGAGCTTGATCCTTTCTTTGACGTTCGGAGTTTGTTCTGGACAATCTAACAAGCTAAATAGTTCCTTGTTAGCTTTAATGATTTTTTTTTTTAATTGAGACCATCAGATCAACGCAATAATAAAATCCCTCCTCATCGGTGGAATCATGATCCACATGGCCTGCTGACTACATATAATTTCAGCAAAAACAATGTTATTTCAATAAAATTATATAAGAAAATAATAAAACAACGTAAAATGAAAGTGGAAATTGATAATCATTTACATGTTCTACGGCTGGCCCTTTTCCACGATCATCCTGCCACATTATAATATAATTAGAACCCCCAAATATTTAAAAAATTGTTAATGATAACAAAAAAACAATGTTAACGGTAATATTTACAACAATGGTAAAGATAATAAAAAATATAATGCAATAAGTAGAGGTTTCTTAAAGAGGTGTTGCATAAGAACCTGCCCACTATTAGTCAATATGTTTATTTGATTAAAATGTTAATCCACTAATAACTCTTCCCCGGGAGCTATCTTTTTTATTGCGCACAGGACTACTCTATTCTCTTCATGTCCCTCAAATATGCAATTCGATTGTTTGTTTGTTGTCCTGGGTCATGTGTTGTTTATAAACCCTGCGATATTGCCAGAAGCTTTAGGCCTTCCATCAATATAGATAGTCTCTCCCTTATTTTTATCCTTGTTTATTAGTTGTATATAATTTTCAGCGAGTGCATATCTCCGCACACTTCACATGTACCGGACTAGCTGCATCCAATCGTTATAATTGTAACACGGTCTGACATAGTCAATCAATTCAGCTACTGTATTGTATTTTACAATTATTCCATCCATGGAAAATATCCCCAAGCCATGCAGGGAGGATGGTGCAATGTGATATGTCTTATTGTTGACAACGAAGCCAACATCTATAGGAGGTAGTTCCTTAGGTACCCATTGCTTCACCAGATGCTTATACCTGAGTGGAACATCTATGTCTCCTATGCTCTCATCATCATAAGAGCATGATCCTCCTTCGGCAAGAAAAAATTTCATGTATCTACAAAATTTTATTCTGACTTTTTCACCTCTAGTCCTTGTTTTCTTATCATATCTACTAGATGCAGTCGCATTTTTGGCCTCTATTTGTCCTAAGCTTTCCTCACTCGACAAAGAAATATTTGACAGGTACCTGTTTGGTTGTACCTTCAATTGCATGTGCATGTGTTGTTAGTTAGTAGTCCATCATCATTTTCACAGTTCTAAATAAAACATTTATACCAGATCCATAGGAATTGAGGAGATTTGTCATTTCAAATATTTTCAATGCAAGAACTTTCTTAGAAACATGGTACCTAGACTTAAGCCTAATGCATAATATTTTAGGTTTGGATGCCTTGGTGGGCCTGGAGTTCCATGGCTTAAGTTTGTTAGACACTTGACACTTGCTAGAAGCATATTGCATCAGATTTTTTCCTGCATGAGGAATGCAACCACATCCACTCTCATGTTTCTCCATGGTAGGATGCATCAAGTCCACAAAGGTACGACTAGTCTATGATAGTTGGATATGATGTGGACTAATGATTAAATTTCTAATGAGATCTGTCTCGGGAATCCTTAAACATGGTTGGATCATTAAACACAAGGTCCAATTAAATTCCACCACATGTAAATGCAACATCAGCATGAATGAACTTGGAAGGACTAGTGGTGGCTCTAGAGTGTGCCACATGGGACCACTACACATTTTAAAAGCTAAGTTAGAAGACACCCTTTTAAAAAAAATTCCAAGTATTTTGGAGTATTGGACTCAAACAAGATTTCACTAGGCTCTAATAATACTTCAGATCCATACGAATTGAGCAGATTTGTCATTTCAAATATCTCCAATGCAAGAACTTTCTTAGAAACATGGTACCTAAACTTAAGCCTAATGCATAATATTTTAGGTTTGGATGCCTTGGTGGGCCTAGGGTTCCATGTATTAAGTTTTTTAGACACTTGACTCTTGCTAGAAGCATATTGCATCAGATTTTTGCTTGCATGAGGAATACAACCACATCCACTCTCATGTTTCTACATGGTACGAGTCTAGGATAGTTGGATATGATGTGGACTAATGATTAAATTTCTAACGAGATCTATCTTAGGAATCCTTATAGGATCCATGTCTTGTGTTCTAACACCTCCCATATAAGAAGAGCCATGTCTCGTATACTAACACCTCCCATATAAGAAGAGCTATGCATAATATTTTAGGTTTGGATTCCTTGGTGGGCCTGGGGTTCCATGGCTTAAGTTCGTTCGACACTTTACACTTGCTAGAAGCACATTACATCATATTTTTTTCTGCATGAGGAATACAATGACATCCACTCTCATTTTTATCCATGGTAGGGAGTTCAAAAATATTTTAGAATTAGTGATTGATTCTAGGCTTGTAGTTGATGGGAGTGTTGTAGAGTATAGGGACAAGATTGTTGGACTCTCTCATGGATTTGACCTTGTTGTTACTCTTGCTTTAGGTTTTTGTCAAAAATAGGGAGGCGACCTTGTTGAGGTTGTTTATTTAGTTCCCAGATGTTTTGAGATGCATGGGAGAGATGCCCATAATCATAGCTTGAATACAACCCCACTTGGGTTTTTTCTTATACCACAAGCTTGGTATTTCAGGATAGGCAAAATTTGTGCAGTTGTCTACATTTGTGATTTTGATAGATCTGATCCACTTGTATTTTCTTGTAGTAGATGTCATTATTTTTACATGACGTCCTGAACAGTTCATGGTGTGGTGTCCAAATACTTTGACTTGTTATGTTGTCAGGCTTGAGGTATGATAGATTTTGGCAAGTTATTGACGATCCAAGGTTATGTTCCTTTAGTTTCACAAGTGGTCAATGTTTCTAGGAGGTTTGAAACACTATGATATCATCTTGTGGTGCTGGTTACAATGAGACTTCCACAACTTATACAATCTATATTATAGCACAATTGAAGACTCTAGTGATCCAATATGTGAATTATGATGAGAAAATAAGGTCCTCTAGTTCACATGTATCTCCCTCACTGATTGAAAGGAGTGAAGAGGTTGTTATTCTATACATTGATTCAAAGGTAAAAGAAGAATCAAATATAGGTGGGAACAAGGTGAAGTTGGGGGTGGATATTCCTCATCACCTACTCTAGCACACAAAAATCCAAGATGGCTTATCCAAACATTATAGGATGCACAAAATCATGTAGGAGCGCCCATATAATCAATGAGGGTGAGTATACCTCCTAGGAGATATGTTAACCATATTGTATTAGATTCTTCCATTTGTGATCTTTACAATTGTTTTGAGGAGGTGATGTGTGATACTTTTTTGGATGAGTGTGATGTTTGGGGGCTATTTCCTTTCTGGGAGCCAGTGGTTGATTTCGAGATTGCAACGTGTTCAAATTTGCAGAAGGAAAGTTTGTTTGACTTGCAAAGGGAGAAAAATGATGTTGGTGAAAACACTTTCCTCATAAAGAGGGTATGTTTAGGGGTCATAGACCGACCATATACCCACCCTAATTCGAGGAGTGGAACACATTAGTTGTCCGCTCTGGTTGGACAGGAAGGGTCGAAGAAGAGAAATCATTCTTAGGACCAAAAAGTGGGAGGAAAATAATATCTCTGGCTGCATGCCTATTGTATAATGAGCCGACGACTTATAGGCGGTGGCTTGGTTAAGGGAACCCACCAGAGTCGTAGCGAGAGCGAGTCTTCATGGGGCAATTGTCACTACTTCTGGACCCGAACCTGGGTGATCTATCCATGACCAGGATGAAGCTTGGGTGAAACTAGGTGGAGGTTCGAACCGAATGATGTTGAAAAATTAGCGGATTAGTCGTGGTTAGGGGTGAAATGATACTCAAACCCAGAGCTAGTTGGTTCCCCCCGAAATGCGTTGAGGTGCAGCAGTTGACTGGACCATCTAGGAGTAAAGAACTGTTTCAGTATGGGCCGCGAGAGCGATACCAAATCGAGGCAAACTCTATATACTAGATTTCCCCAATAAAAGGGGTAATGGTCAGTCAGTGGGACGATGGGGGATAAGCTTCATCGTCGAGAGGGAAACATCCCAGATCATCAACTAAGGCCCCTAAATGATCGCTCAATGATGAAGGAAGTACGAGTGCAAATACAGTCAGGAGGTTTTCCTAGAAGCATCCAACCTTGAAAGAGTGCGTAATAGCTCACTAATCGAGGGCTCTTGCGCCAAAGATGAACGGAACTAAGCGATCAGCCGAAGTTGTGAGATGTAAAAATACATCGGTAGGGGAGCATTCCACCTCAAAGGGAATCACCGATGCGAGAAGGTGTGGATGAAGCGGAAGTGAGAATGTCTTCTTGAGTAATGAAAACATTGGTGAGAATACAATGCCCCGAAAACCTAAGGGTTCCTCCGTAAGGTTCATCTACGGAGGGTGAGTCAAGGCCTAAGATCAAGCCGAAAGGCATAGTCGATGGAAAATAGGTTAATATTCCTGTACTACCCCTTGTTGGTCCTGAGGGATGGAGGAGGCTAGGTTAGCCGAAATATGGTTATTAGTTCAAGGATGCAAGGTGACCCTCTATACATTGATTCAAAGGTAAAATAAGAATCAAATATAGGTGTTTACAAGGTCAGGTTGGGGGTGGATATTCCTCATCATCTACTCTAGCACACAAAAATCCAATATGGATTATCCAAACATTATAGGATGCACAAAATCATGTAGGAGCACCCATAGCATCAATGAGGGTGAGTATACCTCCTAGGAGATATGTTAACCATATTGTATTAGATTCTTCCATTTGTGATATTTACAATTGTTTTGAGGAGGTTATGTGTGATACTTTGTTGGGTGAGTGTGATGTTTGGGGGGTAGTTCCTTTCTGGGAGCCAGTGGTTGATTTTGAGATTGCAACTTGTTCAAATTTGTAGAAGGAAAGTTTGTTTGAGTTGCAAAGGGAGAAAAATGATGTTGGTGAAAACACTTTCCTCATAAAGAGGGTGTATTTTCTTTCGAGGTTAATCTGAAATTGTTTGATTGAGTTGCAAAGGAAGCATAAAGATGTTGGTGAAAACACTTTCTTCATAAAGAGGGAGTGTTTTCTTTCGAGGTTACTCCAAAATTAAGTTACACCATACTTAAGGGTGCTTCATGTGATGTGGGGTGCATGGTGTATTGATAACCCTTAGTTGACGTGATGGACATACACATTGGAGTTAGCTTTCCCATTGATTATAAGACCTTGCCTTGATGCATATGTGGCATTCTTGCTTGGAGCATTGGAGACCTACATGGCTAGTGGCTTTCTTCATGAGACAAAAATGGAGGTCTATTGCTTCCTTGGGATGATGGTTTTCCTTGGATGAGGATAATTGGGTACCTTGGAGGAGGGAATTGAACCCTAGATGGAATGGGGACACTTGGTTTCTTACATGGAGACTTGGTCTTGACTTGAGAAAACTTGGGTTGAAAACCAATTATGTAAGTGGCATTGACCCAGAGGTATACATGGCCTAAGAGTGAGTGTTGGAGAATTGGAGACCTTTGGAGGAGGAGTGTTACACACAACTCGTGGAGCGTTCAACGTTCAATCCTTGTTTTTTGGATGTGCTTCCCTTGGAGCTTGGCATGTGTGATTTGGAGTTGGGGTGCTCCACATGTGGGGATATTTAGTAATTAGATAGATTTTTTGTTTTGAACTTGATCCACTTTATGATTTTTTCCTTCCTTGACTTTCATATAAATAAATTGAGAAGCTATTTTCATCACTTGTACTTCTTCACTCATAGACTCACATGCTTGCGTTAGAGATGTGAGACTAGGGTGAACTTGTCTTCTTATACTCTTCTTCATATGTATTTTCTTTATGTTTGAATCCTCCTTAGAGTTTCTTGTCATAAGTAGTATTCACTTTTCTGTTCTGCATTACTTCTCTAATTCTAACAAAAGCACAATGGAAATGAAATCTAAATAGAGGAAGGTCATCTCTTTAGTTGATAAAATTAGGGAAAGTAAGAAATATGGAGAAAAAAAACAAAAAAAAGAGCAGGGATCTTCATGGAGAAAAAAAAGAGCTAACCCTAACCCTAACTTGATTGGAGTCTTGTGATTTTGGGGACAAAGCCCATGAAATTACCATTTTCAACGGCCTCCTTCTCTTTCTCTGTCGCTTGGGATTTTATGTGGATCTTGGCCTCCTTATTTGTCGCTATCCCTCGAATTTCTCTTGCCCGGCTCCTTCTCTATGTCTTGGCCTCCTCTTGCCCTAGATCTTTCTCTCCTCTTGGCCTCCTTCTCTTGCCCAACATATATTAGTTTCTTTGTTGTGAGAGTGCAGTCATGTGAGTGTGCTCTAGATATTGTCCTCCTCTTTGCCTCCTTCTCTGTCATGCGAGTGCACTGTGAGTTTGCTCTAGCTATTGCCCAACTCCTATTTGCCTCCTTCTCTGTCGTGCGAGTGCACTGTGAGTGTGCTAGTCTAGCTCTTGCCCTCAGCCTCTTCACCTCCTTCTATGTCGCATGAGCATGTGTATTTTGGGCTCTAATTTGATCATGAGTGTGAGACAAGCAGGCTTTAGTCATATAGTTTTTAATTTGTTTGTTTGAATTATATATTTTTTAATTTTTTTAATTAATATATTTTATAAAATTAATTTATATTTAACATATATAATATATATGTGGGTTAGTGGTGTATTTAGGGGCTAGTGGGTTAGGGATTGGTGGGTTATGGGTTAGTGGGTTAGAGGGTTAGGTGTCAGTGGATTCAAGGTTACAGGTTAAGGGGTAAAGGGTTAGTGGGTTAGTGGTTAGTGGATTAACATGTCAAAGGATTAAGGGTTAGTAAGGTATGGCTTAATATGTTACAAGTTAAAGGGTTAATGGTTAGTATGGGTTAAGTGTTAGTGGGTGAATGGGTTGGTGGTTCAGATGTCACTAAGTGAGTGTGTTAGTGGTTCAGAAGTCACTGAGTGATTTTGTTAGTGGTATAGGGGTTAGAGGGTTAGAGGTTAGTGGGCTAGTGGTTAATTTGTTAGGAGCTATGGGTTAAGGGTTAGTGTGTTATGGGGTTAGTGGTAAGGGGGATAATGGTTTAGGGTTCAGTAGGTAATGGTTTAATGGGTTAGGAGTTGGTGTTTTAGAGGTTATGGGTTAATGGGTTACTGATTTGGAGTCTAGTAGGAGTTAGTGGGTTAGTTGTCAAGAATTAGTGTGTTAGGGGTTGTGAGTTAGTGGGTTAGTATTTTTATCCTATATAATGGGTTTGTGTGTTCAACATTAGGGTTTATTGGTTTATAGGGTTAGAGATTACTAGGTTAGATGTTAGTCAATTAATTGTCATTAGGAGTTAGTAGGTTAGATGTTAGTCAAATAGTTCTCATTGGGGGTTAACAAACAAGTGACCATTAGTGGTTGGGTTTTAGGGGTTATGGATTGATCTCTTGGTGGTTTAGGGGTCATTAGGGGATATAAATTTAATTGGTTGGTGTGTTAGAGATTTTTTTTAAATCTCAATTAATCATTTAATAGGTTAGTAAGGAAGAATGTATTGTGTTAGTGGTTAGTGGTTTAGGATTTAGTGTCTTAGTTGTCATCTATTTAGTGGTTAGTGGGATAATTTCCATCCATGATTAGTGGGTTAGGGTTATGTGTTAGTGGGTTAGTATATTTAGGGTTATTGAGTTAGGTATTAGGGGGTTAGTGCATTAGGGGATCAAGGATTAGTGGGTTATGGGTTAGTGGATAATGTGTTGGGGATTAGAAGTCAAAGGGTCACATGTTNCCACTAACCATTAACCTAATGGTTAGTGGGTTAGTGGGTTAGACAATATTTTGAATCCCTTGAAGACAAGGTAAGAAATACTTGAAGATGCAACTCTCCATATGAAAACCATTGCATATAGAGTTCTTTTATATCATATCTTCCCAAATATAAGTATATTTTTTGGATAGGGAAAAGAGCCATCTTGAGGTCATTATGTTCAACAGAAAATAAGGTTCCATAAAGTCTCAAGGAATTCTCGACATAAACCAAAGAAGGAAATGGTACCAAATCTTCCAATAATTCTTCAATGTATTGTTCTTGTATTTAGGGCATCACAAGCCTTAGCCAAAAAATGCATCCCTAGAAAAATATTACTAGAAAGAGTGAACACGAAGATAGAGTTGGATTTAAAAAGAGGTAAAAACCTAGGATGGAAGTGTTACTTTTGTAAAGGGTGTAAATATCCTTAGAGATACCCAAGGAACCCTAGAAGAGAAGCAAAACCCTTGCATAAGGATAAAACCATAAAATAATATATATGAATCCCCATATGTGATGATGAGAAAAATTTGAAACAAATACTGAAGTGAACCCTGAGAGAGATGATCCAAACAAACTTCCAAATTAGTTGTTGTAGTGAGCCCTTGAAGGTGGCTTAAAACTCAAGGATAAACCCCTAGGAAACCCTAAACAAGAGATGAATCAAGAAACACTAGATCTGTGATCCTTTATGCAACACCTTTAGCCAAAAATATCCAAATCACCTATAGGAAAAAAATCAAATCTAGAAACCCTATCTTTGCAAACCTTAGGGCAATGACACTAACCAAAAATATCCAAAGATTGTTGTTGAAAAATAAAATATGGAAACCCTAGTTCCTTAGTCACAAAAAAGTGATGCCACTAGCCAAAAGGTCTCTAAACCATTGGTGAAAAATCAGATATGGAAACCTAATTTCACAGCCACAAAGAAGTAATGCCATTAACCAAAATTTTCCAAACTGTTGCTCAAAAATCAAGTTCAAAACCCTGGTTTTGAAGCCACAAAAAAGTGATGCTACTAGCCTATAGCATGGAATAACTTAATAATCATTGAAATAAATCAACAAGTAAATGCTAGTGATGTGGGAAAACAATAGATTTGTAATCAGTGCATAAAACATGCTCCAACAACACCCAAAAGACATATTTTCCAACTAGCGAAACACTATGAAAAAAAACCCTAATATTCCTCCAATTTGATTCTCTTTTGAATGCCAAAATTATATCTCAATGGAATGAATAGCCAAGAAGAAGACTTAAAAACAAAAATGGAGTGAGTAGGGAAGGTTCACACCTGTTTTGATACAATGATGAGATCACAAATAGAAAGAACGGATTGAATGGAACTAAAACACCAACCCAAAAACTTGTAGTAAAAAGAGAACAAACGACACTAAAGAGGTGCATTAGGGTTAGAGTTAATCCATATCGTATATGTCGTCTAACATATAGTCAATATGTTAGAGTTAATCCGTATACATAAATCACCATTGCAAGATAGATAAAGAAAAAGAAAAATAAATACAAAGAGCATGGGAATAAAAATAACACTATCAAATGTTGGTGAAATTTCACCTCAAGAGGATCTATGTGGATCTTGAAGAAACAAACATGTAGACACATGAAGATTGCACAAAATCTAGAATGCAAAGTCACACAAATGCATAAAAATCCCACTTTACATAGTTTTAGTGCTTTGTTGAGTATAATGTATTAATGCCACAAGTTAACACTTTGGTGTATTGTATCAATTACCATTTTGGTGATCACCAGTATAGATCTTGTTGGAAAATATTTAACAGACAGCGAATGGAAAATATTTAACAAACAACGAATGCTTGTCATTTATGACAAGTACAACAATGAAGATGGCATGAGTACAGGAATTTTGTAACAGACAGGCAAACAGAAGATAAGTTCAGGAAGATCGAATGATCGAAGGAAACACAACATTGATCGAATGATCGAAGGCCTGTAAAGTTTGAGAAGAATTTATGATCGTTGGATCCCATTCAAAATTCCTAAAAGAACGAGGGCCGTCAGATCTGAATGTAGACAAGAAGAGCGCTGAAGAGGAGGACAAATCTCAGATGTTAGATCCAAGCGCAGGACCCGACCATCGTTGGATCAAGGAGAACCTGCATGCTTTTTAAAGTACAAGGAGAAGTGGGCGTACAAAATTCTGAAAGAAGGAGGATCGTCCAATTACGGGTAGGACACGTGGGGATAGATCGTCATTTTGTTGACTGGAGATTCAAAGGAACAGGGTTCCCTAACCTCTTGAAATCACTATTTAATCTGAATCATCAGATCAAGGTTTGATCTGGACCGTTAATCCCAATCCATTTCAGAGTTTCATAGATCGAGAGTTGGAGTTGTCAAAGAATAATAACCACAAGAATCCCTAAATCACGATATGTAGAATCACGATGTAATCTGAGTCGTCAGATCAAGGCTTGATCTGGACCGTTGATCCCATTCCATTTCAGAGTTTCATGGATCGAGAGTTGAAGATGTCAAAGAATAATAACCACAGGAATCCCGAAATTGCGATATGCGAAATCGTGACTTAATCGCAGCCGTCAAATCAATATGTGATCTGGATCGTTGATCCGACCCCATTTCGGAGTTTCGTGGATCGAGAATTTGAAGTGACAAAAACATTGAACATCAAGAATGTTGAAATCGTGATATGCAAAATTGTGATTCAATCTCATTCGTTAAATCAAGATCAGATCTGGACTGTTGATCTAACTCCATATCGGAGTTTCGCGAATCACGACATGGAGAGGCAAAGAAAGCAATGCAACAAGAATGTCAAAATCACAATATGCGAAATCGCAATTCAATCGCAGCCATTGAATTAAGATCATATCTGGACCATCGAATCATAGGACATGTGGCAAGTGATTGAAATTTCGCTGACTTGGGGTCAACGAAGCATAGTGTTGAAATTCACAAAATGAGAAATCGCAAAAGTGCTTTATGCATAAGCACGTGGTCATAGCCATTGATCACATCGATCGAAGATGGAGGTAGAAGCTAGAGGTGCTAACCTTGGCCACAGAAATGCCGAAATGAATGCAAGATCTCATGAAACTAATCCAACGGTGCAGGTGAATTTGAACAAAGATCGGAGGGTTACTGTTCTCTCTCACAGTTAACTCACCAGTTATGAATATGTTAGTGAAACGGACTCATGATTGCCAATCAGTTGGCGTTTCAGTTGCTTGGACAGTTGTCTTTCTTTTGCCTAAGGAAATGCGAAGTGGAACTGTGGTGGGTGTGTGTATAAAATAAAATGAGACAGACTGTGTGAGTGTGGTTGTTCTGTATGAAAAATGAATGAAACTGTAAGAAAGGGAAAATCATATAATGTGCAGTGTGAGATTGAGAATATGCACAGTGTAAGATGAAACTTAGAGAAGAGTAACAAACGATGAAGAAAACTTGAAGCAGAGAAGAATAACAGAACAAGTTGAAGCAGAGAAGAATGATAGAACAAGTTGATGTAGATCAGACCTGCTGAATAGACAGAGGAAGAGAAGAATTGCAGAACAGTTAGAAGAAGACCAGATTTACAGAACAAAGAAATATTGGTAAGAATTGATTTATCTGCGTAGTTGACTATTTATTTTTCCATTCATATTCTAGGGAGTTTGGGAGGTGCTCGGGAGGACTGTTGTCCTCATAGGTTCAAGTGAGAGCTTGAACACGTGAATTTGTAGCTTCCCTTTGGTTGCAGCCAGAGAAACCAGGGTGGTAGGGTGGTGCAAGGGAGAACAAGTGTTCTCTGTTATACAGGTTGGAGCCTGTGTAACTGGAAGTTGGTGCTTCCATCCAGTTGGTGATGGAACATTAAGAGAGTTGGTGCTTCCTTCTAGTGGGTGCTAGAGAAACCAGAGAGTTGGTGCTCTCAAACAAGTTGAAGCTTGTAAAACAGAGGTAGCAACCTCA
>JASDQU010220587.1:0-17932 GCA_032191745.1 Picea mariana
AAAAGTGGATTATTGTATTAATGCCAATTATAAGCTTACAAAAAATCTACAAAACTATTGGAGACAAGATTACATTGCTTTTTTACTAATTTCCCGAAGTCCAAATCCCTGATGGCCCGCAACCAACGACTGAGATCTTTTTCGTAACATCGCGTGTCGCGTTGTCAGAAGATAAGCTTGCTCTATGTTTCTGAAATTCGAACCTTTGAGCTTGCATCAAATCGATGGTCCACGACTTTCCTTGATCCAATTGCTACGGTCAAATCGCAGGTATGCATTTTGCGACTCTTCACTTCTCCCGATTTCGGGACTTTGCGTTTTGGGATAACGAAGGACTGAATGTTCCCCATTTTCTGATACCCGATATTGCGAGTCCTTCAGGACCAGATCGACGGTTCATGTCTCTTCGTGCTTCAATGGTCCAAATTCTCTCTCGCGTTTCGCGACTTTGGAAAGCAGCTACCTCCATGCTTTGGACTCTCGATTGTCGAGTTCCTGAAATCTTCTTGCGTCAGATCAATGGGACCAGATCGACGGTCCATATCTTCTCGCGCTCCAACGATCCAGATCATCTCTCGCGACTTTTTGGGAAACAACTTCCTTCGTGCTCCGGACTCTCGATAACCAAGTTCCCGAAATCATCTGTCGGCTAATGATCTTCTGCACTGCCGCTTGCGGTCATCCTCTCTCTTGAGCTTCTGATCATTTCTGACTTGGAAGAATTTTTAAGTAATCAAAGGTGACATCTTGTCTGGGTTAGGGCCGTCTTGCTGGGCAAGCTCCTTGCATTGGAGCCAGAGGGGTGAGCTTTGGGGCTGCCTGGAGTCATGGAGAATGATCTGCTGCATGGAGTCAACCCCTACATTGGCCAGTCTGTCTGCAACTTTGTTTGCACTTCGCCGGATGTGTGAGGGGGTCAGAGTTAGAGAGGGTCTGAGAAGTGCCTGGAAGCTGTAAAGAGGGCCAAGGAGGCACCAACTGCGAGTGATTTTCCTTGGATCTCTTCCATTCAGGATTTTTGTTGCCAAGTCTATTATGATTTTGGAGTCTCCTTCAATGATCAGACAAGTTAGGTTTTGATCTAGAGCCATTTGCACTCCTTTGATAAGACCCCAATTTTTTGCCGAATTGTTGGTGTCACATCCAAGATTTTCTGCAATGAGGCTTTGAATTTGGTCCGAACTGTTTCTTATGACCACTCCATAGCCTGAGTGTCCTGGATTTCCTTTTGATGCACCATCAAAGTTGACTTTATGGAAGCCAGGCTGGGGGGGGAAGCCACTTAGAGGAGCTGAGGGCTTTTGAATTTAGGGGGGGGGGGTATTATTTTTTTTTGTTGAGATAGTCTAATGCATATAATTCAAATATAATTTTATGAGGAGAGGTTGAAGAAAATTACAACTTGAGAGATAAGATTAAAGAGCTAGAATAAAAACTAACCAACAATTTGACCCTTAGTAGTCTAGAAAATAAATTGGATATCAAACCCATAAAAGAGGATGAATAAGATAATCGAACTAGACCATACGCGTAATAAAAGAGCCTTGAACCTCATAATTTTTGGTATAAAAGAAAAACAAGAGGAGGATATGCTAACAATAGTAAAAGAAGAAATAAAAAATAAATCACAAATTGAAACAACTTACCTCATAGAAGCAAAGAGGCTAGGAAAAATAATTGATCACAAAGATAAGTTGATCCTTGTCAAAGTAAGTTGTAATGACCATAAATATAACATCTTTAGTAAATCACCGAGCTTAAAAGGGTCAATAATATTTATAAATGAAGACCTCATTCCCAAAGACCAAGTTGAATTAAAGAAGGAAGTTCAAAAGGTAAAAGAAGTCAGGAGAGAAGGAAAATGGACAATAATTAGAAATAAAAAAGCTATTGTTAGGGACAAAGACCAGGAGGATAATAATAAATAGGATTTTGGGACATTCGGGATCCTTTTTGGAATTGTTGTGGCTTTCCATGGTGCAAAGGTCCTATGATAAGTTGGATCCTGAGTGATATTGATATTATTTGTCTAGTTGAAACTTGGGAGCATGAAGAGTCTACGGTGCCTAACATAGAAGGATTTGTCTCGTGGTCGACATGGAACAAAAAGTCCTACCGAAGAGGGATAAAAGGCATAGCTTGTTATATTAGAAATGACATTTCTCCTCACACTCAACATCATAAGATCGACCCTCTTAATCAATACATTTGGATAGAAATGTCAGACATCAATGCTAAGAAGGTGTATATAGCAATTTTCTATTTTACCCCTATTAATTCTACTTTTTATAAGAAAAACAATCTAGATAGAAATTGTCCCTATACAAATTTAGAACAAGATATTTATAATTTGAAAAATGAAGGTAATATCCTCCTGCTAGGTGACTTTAATGCTAGGACTACAACTAACCAATCTACTCTTTTAAGCAATGATTTCAACCATAATCCTTTATGGCTAGACGAGGACTTTGTTTTAGCTAATAGCTACAAAAGAAACTTTGAAGACCAATTGAGAATTTATTTGGTACTGATCTAGTCAAGCTCTGCAACTTTCAAGACCTAATAATTTGCAATGGAAAAATGAAGTGTCAAAACTCCAACCAGATGACTTGTATTCATGGACTAGGTAAAAGTATCGTAGATGATGTGATATGTGATATCCCAGTTTCCAACCAAATAATAAATTTTGACCTTTTAAATGACCATGAACCCGACTTTGATCACAAACCTTTAACCCTAACTCTAAACTTTGCCTTGCATAAGAGTGCCACTGAAGAGAATTATAATAATCAAAGACAACTTCTCTTTGACAAAAGCAAAGTTGATCTTTTCTTAAAGGATTTAAATTGTGAATTACATCTCCTAACTTATAATGACAACATTGAAGACCTCTATCATAATTTTACAATTTCCCTTTCCACTTCTATTAATAAGTTCTCTTTCGAGGTGTCCTGTAAAAATAATAATAGAACAACCAACCCTTGATAGGATAAAGATTGTGGGATTGCTAGGAAATCCATTAGGGATGCTTCTAATGAGTCCTTAAAACTTGATAAGATCAATGTGTACAAATCTCCAATTAAAAGGAAAAAAAAAGGTACTATATCAATAAAAGGCAAGAACAACTTTCAAAACTATCTAAGATTGATCCTAAGAAGTTATGGAGGCAAATTCTAATCCGAAATACTAAAGAAAATAATATGATTCCCTTAAGGGACTGTAATTCCTACCTTAAAAGTCTTTACGAGTTCCCTACTTCCATGGAAACCATTCCTATTGTCCCTACAGAGGATGAAGTTTTTTCTTTGGATGACATAAAGTTCAGGGTTAAGTGACTTGCAAATGGGAAAGATAAGGACATTGAAGGCTACCAAGCTGCAATTTTTAAAATTGGAGGGCCTATCCTCATCCCTCACATACACAAGATCTTCAATTTAGCAGTCAAGCAGGGCTTCCCTAAACCCTGGATGCAAATCCTCATTGTTCCTATCTTTAAAAATGAGGATAGAAACATTCTCTCTAATTATAAGACCATTATTTTTTGCCAAGCTTTATGGAATTATTTTGGAAAAGAAGATTAGTCTTTGGCTAGAAAGTCACAGTAAAAGAGCCAAAGGCCATGATGATTTTAGGAGATATCATTCAACTGTGGAACACCTTTTTGCCTTTAATATCATTGCAAAGGATTTCCAAAATTCTAAAACCAACCTTTTTTGTTGTTTTGTTGACTTTAGAAAAAAAATTGATACGGTTCCCTAGAAAAACCTTTAGGATAGGTTGGAAGATATTAACATACATTTCAAGTTTAGGGATGCTGCAATAAGGCTACATGAGAATGTTATTGCCAAGTTTAAGAGCACTGAGGGTTGTTCGAAAGAGATTAACTGCAATATTGGAGTCAAGTAAGGATGCCCCTTATCCCCTACCCTTTTTGGCATATACATTGACAAGTTAGAAGATTGCTTAGAAGAAGTAGGTTGTGTTGGCCCTACTCTCACTAGTATAGTCATCAATCTTCTTCTTTATGCCAATGATATTGTTCTTATAGCGAGGAGTCCCCACGATATTGGAAAGAAGCTAAGAATCCTCAAGGATTTTTGCTCCAATACGGGTATGACTATTAAGATTGACAAGACTAAGGTCATGATCATTAAATCCAATAAGAGCACTTATGATACCTTCATATATGATAACAAAAACTTGGTGGAAGTGACTTCATACAAATATCTTGGAATCAATATGCACCACAAGCTTGTAATGTCCCCAAGGCCGAAATCAGTTGTAAATCTGATGTATGAAATGAATTGTAAATATGTGTTATAGGCTGGTGAGCCAAGTTTGTATAAGCCGGTGGGCTTATGTGATTGTTAGGACAGAGAGCCTAAGGGTTGGAGGCCAAGGGCCTGATTTTGTACTTGTATATATGCAAAAACATTTAATAAAATTGTAAACACCGCCAGGTGCAGACCGACCATGATGAATGAGTGAAGGGGGACCGAGTTTCCACAGAGAAGGCAAGGGATTAGGGGTTGGAAGGTGGKAAAAGGGGCTAAGTGTTTAGCCTAGGAGGGGGGCTTAAGCCTAGGAATAATATTTTATTATTATTCCAAAAGAACATGTGCCATTTATATTTTTTTATCCTAAGTTMCTGACCAAAGGAAGGTGATGCGTGCTGGTGGAATGCATGCAGTCTCCAGGGCAACAAGTGTCGACCCTGGTGCATGTGAATAAAACAGTTTGGGTGGACCATGAGGGGGGTGCACTCTCTCATTCGAGTGGATTTCCTGAGGGTGTACAGGCTCTGAGCAGTACGACTGACCCGAGCTCTGCAGAAAAACCTCGTACACCTTCTAAACTAAAAAACCCATGTATACCTCCGTACTGAACGAGAAGCCTGTGATCGATTATGAAAGAGCTAGTTTCACCTCTGTTTGAATTGAAAAAAAGGCTCGTGTTGTGTCTGGAGAATCCGTGTGCATCCACTGCCTGAGATCGAGCCTGTGCGTGAGATCTCTGTTCCGAAGCTGTGACCTTGAGCCATTTTGCCATTGCTGAGCCTGTGGAAAAAAGCCATGTTTGTTTTTCCATTGGTTGTGTGGCCAGACAGTACTGGACTGCGTGGGAGGTTTGTTAACCTGTGAGCGATTCTCTCCAGGTGAGAGAGTGCGCAGAGGAAGGAGAGAACTCCTGGAAGGAACCCTGTAGCTGCCACAAAGCCCAGAGACTTCCGGTCTGGTCTGTTGCTGTTACCGAAGGCAAGGGGGGTTAGTAGCCGAAGGACTGTCCAGGTGACAGAGAAGGTGTATATTCCTGGGGTGGAACAGGCATGTGGGGAATGAGGGTCTGTGGGCAGTGAGTGTGGGTGGTTCCTGGGAGAGAATCCCTTCCTGTGGCTGTGTGTTGTTTTCCCTGTAACCTCAGCCTAACCTAGGATTCCTTGTCTCGGGGTGGAGCTTAGTCCCAGCTTGGGGGTGACTCACTGCTGAGCTGATGAGCAGTGTGGTCTAAGGCTGGGAGGTTCGTGGAAGGCCTGCACTTGGTTGGTGGATTCTACCACTTTTAAAAGATAAGTATTTGATTATGTTTTAATCATGTTTTTGCATGACTCTACTGTTTATGCTATCATGATTTCCGCTGTGTATATGAATTAGTATGAAACACTATTGATTGTTAATTATGGCAGTAACTCATATGAATACTCTGTGTAGAATGTGTTTATTTGTTTAAATGCATGTGGATTATATAATACCTGTATGAGTTATGTACCATGTGGTGTTAAAGTTTCCTTTTAAGAGCGATTAAGCCATGGTAGATGAAAGGGTGCGCTACAATTTGGTATCAGAGCCAAGGTTTCGACACTGAGCCTAGATGGGCCAGTGGAGCGGTCTTTGGATCGAGAATGCGAGGGAAAATTGGGTCTGGAAGGCCAATTTCAGACCCTAGTTTGCTCCAAAGTGTCAAGGAGTTACTTGACGAGTTTTTAGCTCAGGAGGTATAGCGACATTATGAAACCGCAACCACTGTGGTATAAGTCCATAGGGAGAGAGGACTCCACACCAGAAGTGCTGGAGCTTTAGGATCTGTTCGGGAGGGAAGATGAACCCTCGTGACCGTCAGATCTGGAAAGTGTGCACGGGGTTAAAGCCCTTTGGAATTGCATAGGAGTGTGGAAATCGCGATATGCGAAATCCTAAATTAGTCAGGACCGTCCATCAGAAAGAACGTGTGGGGAACGATCAACCTTTCGTTGACTCGTAACTTGAAATGGTCAAAGGGTGAGTTCGTGAGAATTCACGAAATGCGAATTCATGATTGGATCATAACCGTCGATCTAAGAGAGATCTGGATCGTTAATTGTCCAGGAAGAAATCGACGTTTTGGGAGATGGGAAGTGAGGAGAGGTGAACAGCTCCGAAACTCAAAACCCCAAAATCCCGAAACAACCTACACCATAGATCATGGGGAGAAGAACTTGACCGTTGGATCAAGTAGTTCAATATACAGTGATTTCGGGATTTCGGCAAATGGAAGTTCAAGATGTGTGGATGCACGAACTTTCGATGCCCGAAACCCTGAAACGCCGAAAGGATTTGCGCCGTAGATCTGAGAAAGATCCGACCGTTGGATTTTACTAGGAATGGACGTGGACACATGGAGATGTACCACGTGCTAGTGGGTCGAGAAGAAAAGTGAGAGTGGTGGGACCCGATGACGTCGTTAAAAGCGATGTGGACCCTCATGAACGTGCCACATGCCACCGTGGTTGTGGGTGACCACTGTGCTATGTGGGCCCGGAGGGTAAAGTAAATTGGAATTTCGGAAGTCGGGGGTTGGAAAGGAAAGCAAGTCTGAAAGCCTCATGGACCGAAAAACTGAAGTCCCGTGTACCGAAAGCCTGAAGGCCCAAAAGTCCCAAAATGCCAAAAAYGAAAGTTTCAAAGACCCAAAAATTGTAGAGCCGAATGAGAGCTCAGAAAACTTATTTGAATCGAAATTTCTTTTGTTCTTGTTTGTATTGGCGTATAAATGTTGTGGATTGTTCATGAAGTTTTAATGR
The DNA here is from genome assembly GCA_032191745.1 of Picea mariana. NCBI lineage: Eukaryota > Viridiplantae > Streptophyta > Pinopsida > Pinales > Pinaceae > Picea > Picea mariana. The sequence goes on from JASDQU010220587.1 coordinate 7,058, forward strand.
CCTGAAAAACTTCGAATTAAATTGCACAGTGCATGTGCAGAGTTCAACGAGGGTCAGGACTCCAGTTAACCAACGCCGAGTATGGAATGGGAAAAGGTGCAGATTGCCTCCGAAATAGGAGACGAACGGGAAGGAAAGGATGTCAATGTGGAAGTGGAGGGATCGAACTCCAATGGGCATGTAAAAGAAAAGGATAAGGAAGGACACATAATGAAAATCATTGAAGAATTGCAAAGAGAGGCCCAGGCTCACCGAGATGATAGCCGAAAGGTCATGAAATTCAGGGATCGACAGGGTGTATTAAACTTAAAATTTTTGAATAGCCTGGAAAGAATAGAGAGGAAACTCGAGAAGGGAAGAGACTCAAGTAAGACGGAGAGTCGCAGAGCCCCTGGGAGAAGAAGGAGATCAATAAGTGTCAGGACTACCGAGAGGAAAAGGAGGTCGAGGAGTGGTAGCCGACATCTTAGTCGCTCCCAAAGACATTCCAGTAGGGGAACAGGTAGTAGTTCGAGCTCGTCTCCTACCAGAAAGCACCGTAAATCTGGAAGGGATGAATTGAAAGGGGAAATCAACAAGATTAAACTGCCTATGTTTGATGGTGAACACAAGAAGGAATAAGATGCTGAAATATGGTTGTTGGGTATAAAGAAAGACTTCCAACTGCAGAATTATTCTTCCCATGTAGAAGGAAGAATTGCGATGTACCAGCTGAAAGGAAAAGAATCCATGTGGTGGGATCAATTGGTGTAGGTGCAACACATCAGAGAGAAAGAGGTCACGTGGAAGGAGTTTAAGAGGTATTTTGAGAAGAAATAATTGACCAAAAGATACTATGACAGAAAGATGAAGGAGTTCTTTGAACTCAAGTTCGACAGTATGACCATTGATGAGTATGAACGAAGATTTCTGGAACTACTGAAGTATGTTCCATTCATCAAAGACGAGGCTGTTAAAATTCAGAGGTATCTGAGTGGACTGCCACCTTCCATTGGTGACAAGATTCAATATGATGATCCTAAGACTACGGAAGAAACAATAAGAAGGGCGAAATGCTTATACAAACAACAAAGAGAAAAGCCTACCTTTCAGAAGGCTTGGGATGACCAGAAGAGGTTTAAGAAAGAACAAAGGCAGAAGGGAAACATGCCACTCTTTTTCAAGAACAACCCTTGGGGAAAGTCATCTTTTAGAGACCCCAGGAAAGTTGAAGGGAGTGAGCAGATGCCAAGGTATCCACCTATGGAGTGTTGGGGCTGTAAAGGGAATCATAGGTACAGAGACTGCCCCGACAGAAAAGACAAAGCAATAACTGTTCTTACTGTTCAACAAGCTGAAACAGTGGAGGATATGGGCAACATAATGCCGAGGATCTACGCAGCCCTGGACAACAAACAAGTAGAATTTCAATCGCACATGATTGAAGTGGAAGGTACAATCAACAACTGACCACTTGTTATTTTAATTGATTCAGGGGCTAGCCATAGTTATATAGATTCTAGAGTGGTGGAAAGTTTTCATTTAACAAGAAGCAAACATGAAAAGTCTTGGTTAGTGAAGTTGGCCACAGGGACCAAGAGGAAGGTCACTAAATTGGTTAAGTCCTGTTCAGTGGACATGAAAGGAATGAGCACTAAGGCTGAATTGAACATTTTTCCTTTAGGCTCATACAATTGCTTAATTGGGATGGACTAGTTGGACCAACACCATGCCCTTCTGGATTTCCATAACAAGAGGTTTTCCTGCCTGAACGAAGAGGGAAATCCGGTAACAGTCCAAGGAATTCCTAGAGCCATGGCTGTTAGGGAAATCTCAGCCATGCAGCTGAAGAAATGTTACCAGAAAGGCTGTCAATTATATGCAGCTCGGGTGGAAGAAGCATCCCGAGATGTAGTCTCGAATCTGGAAGATCATGAGGTACTCAAAGAATTCAAGGATGTATTTCAGGAGGTACTTGGACTACCTCTGAAGAGGGACATCGATTTTTCTATAAATTTGATGCCTGGAGCAGCTCCAGTTTCGAAGGCTCCTTATAGAATGAGTACGCCAGATCTGAAAGAGTTGCAATTGTAGCTCAAAGAGCTACTAAAGAAGGGATACATTCGCCCCAGCATGTCACCTTGGGGAGCCCCGGTCCTATTCGTGAAGAAGAAAGATGGGACATTGAGACTGTGCATTGATTTCCGACAGTTGAATAAGGTCACTGTCAAGAACAAGTATCCTCTGCCAAGGATTGATGATCTTTTTGATTAGTTGAAGGATGGGAAAATATTTTCAAAAATAGATCTTAGATCTGGATATCACCAAGTGAGAATAAATGATGAGGACATTAGCAAGACCACCTTTAGAACAAGGTACGGTCATTTTGAATTCATAGTGGTGCCGTTTGGACTGACAAATGCACCTACTGTTTTCATGTGCTTAATGAATGGAGTGTTCAAAGATTATTTGGACAAGTTTGTCATAGTCTTCCTGGACGATATCTTGGTGTATTCCAAGACAGAGGAAGAACATGAACAACACCTGAGAATGGTGCTGCAGGTGTTGAGAGAACACCAGCTGTATGCAAAACTGAGCAAGTGCTCATTTTACCAAAGGCAGATTCATTACTTGGGGCACAATATATCAAAGGAAGGGATCACCGTGGATCCTTAAAAGGTTGAGGCCATTCGAGAATGGTCAGAGCCAAGGAATGTGGCGAAAGTTAGATCTTTTATGGGTCTGGCAGGCTACTACAGAAGGTTTATAGCCAGATTCTCAAAGATATCTCACCCTATCACTTCCTTGCAACGGAAGGAGAAGAAGTTCCAGTGGACTGAAGAATGTGAAAGCAGCTTCCAGCGATTGAAGCAGCTACTAACCAGTGCTCCAATCTTGAAGATTGCAGATCCCAATAAGGATTACGTAGTGTGCACATATGCGTGTAAGGAGGGNAAGAAGTTCCAGTGGACTGAAGAATGTGAAAGCAGCTTCCAGCGATTGAAGCAGCTACTAACCAGTGCTCCAATCCTGAAGATTGCAGATCCCAATAAGGATTACGTAGTGTGCACATATGCGTGTAAGGAGGGGCTGGGAGGAGTTCTCAGCCAAGAGGGATTTGTAATTTGTTATGAGTCTTGAAAGCTGAAAGAGCATGAAAGGAATCATGCCACTCATGATTTAGAGCTAGCAGCAATCGTCCACGCCTTGAGGAAATGGAGACATTACCTCATGGGAAGGAGATTCGAATTAAGAACATACCACAACGGTCTGAAGTATTTATTTGATCAACGGACTTTAAATGTGAGGCAAACCATATGGCTGGAGTTTCTGTGTGAATATGACTTTGATATCAAGCATATCAAAGGGAAAGAAAATAAGGTGGCTGATGCACTCAGCAGAAAAGTGCACGAATTACATGCTACAACCATTAGCATGTACATGACTGAGATGAAAGACAGAATTTTGGAAGTTGCAAATACTGATTTGCAATACATAAGTCTTGTAGCAAAGCTACAATAGCGCGAGAGACCATAGACCAAGGAAAGTTACACCTTGGGAACTAATGGTTTAATTCTGTATAAAAATAGAGTGTATGTACCCAATGTCCGAGAATTGAAGCTGGAAATTCTAAAGGAGATGCATAACGTGGCTTATGCTGGACATCTTGGATATCAGAAGACTGTGGCAGCAGTCAAAAGCCATCATTTTTGGCTGGGTATGAAGAAAGAAATTGCTATATACATCGTTAGATGTATGGAGTGCCAGAAGGTTAAGGCTGAGCATAGACACCCAACAGGGTTGTTGCAGCCTTTACCCATTCCTGAGTGGAAATGGAAAATGGTAACAATGGATTTTATCACCGGACTACCTAGAACCAACAAGCAACATGATTCAATCATGGTGGTGGTGGGCAAGCTTACTAAAGCCGCCCATTTTATTCCACTGAAAACCACCCACAGGGAAGCTGATGTTGCTGATATCTTTTTAAAAGAAGTTGCACGCTTGCACGGAATTCCTAAGACAATTGTGTCTGATAGGGACCCGAAATTCACCTCAAATTTCTGGAAAGGACTGTTCAAGGGATTCAGAATGAATCTAAACTTTAGTACAACGTATCATCCTGAGTCTGATGGTCAGACAGAGAGGGTGAATAGGGTAATAGAAGACATACTGAGAATGTATGAGATGGAAAAACCATCAAGGTGGGAAGACTACCTGTATTTGGTAGAATTCACCTACAATAATGGGTATCATGCATCATTGAATATGAGCCCATTCAAAGCACTTTATGGAAGAAAGTGCAACACTCCAGTGAGCTGGGATAATCCAGCTGACATAGCAGTAGTTGGGCCTGAGCTGCTGAAAGAGATGGAAGATCAAATGATAAAAATTAAATAGAATCTAAAAGCTGCCCAGGATAGGCAGAAAAGTTACACTGACAGTAACAAAACCCATAGAGAATTCAAAGTGGGTGACCATGTTTTCCTAAAAGTGAAGACTAATAGGAGTTCCTTGAAGTTGGGAAGTTGTGCCAAATTGGCAGCAAAATTTTGTGGGCCATTTGAGATCCTGGAAAGGATTGGGTCAGTTGCATACATGCTTGCACTACCTGCATCTATGACTGTACATAATGTGTTTCATGTTTCACTTCTTAAGAAATATGTACCTGATGCTAATCATGTTATCGATTGGAATGTGATTCAGGTGGAACCAGAAGGTGTCCTGCAAGTGCATCCTGTGCGCATATTGGACAAGAAAAGAAAACAACTCCAGAATCGAGCCATAGAGCTTATAAAGGTCCAGTGGACCTGGTACGGTCCTGAGGATGTGACATGGGAGCATGAAGAAGCTATGCGGGCAGAGTACCCACATCTTTTTGAAAATTTTGAAAGGCTTGCAGAGACAGTGTAAGTTGAGCTGAGGACAATGCAAAAATAAGTGAGGGGGATTGTAATGTCCCCAAGGCCGAACCCAGTTGTAAATCTGATGTATGAAATGAATTGTAAATATGTGTTATAGGCTGGTGAGCCAAGTTTGTATAAGCCAGTGGGCTTATGTGATTTTCAGGACAGAGAGCCTAAGGGTTGGAGGCCAAGGGCCTGATTTTGTACTTGTATATATGCAAAAACATTTAATAAAATTGTAAACACCGCCAGGTGCAGAACGACCACGATGAATGAGTGAAGGGGGATTGATTTTCCACAGAGAAGGCAAGGGATTAGAGGCTGGAAGGTGGGAAAAGGGGATAAGTTTTTAGCCTAGGAGGGGGGCTTAAGCCTAGGAATAATATTTTATTATTATTCCAAAAGAACATGTGCCATTTATATTTTTTTATCCTAAGTTCCTGACCAAGGGAAGGTGATGCATGCTGGTGGAACGCATGCAGTCTACAGGGTGACAAGTGTCGACCCTGGTGCATGCGAATAAAATAGTTTGGGTGGACCGTGAGGGGGGTGCACTCTCTCATTCGAGCGGATTTCCTGAGGGTGTACGGGCTCTAAGCAGTACGACTGACCCGAGATCTGCAGAAAAACCTCGTACACCTTCTGAATTGAAAAACCCGTGTATACCTCCGTACTAAACGAGAAGCCTGTGATCGATTATGAAAGAGCTGGTTTTACCTCTGTTTGAATCGAAAAAAAAGCCCGTGTTGTGTCTGGAGAATCCATGTGTATCCACTGCCTGAGATCGAGCCTGTGCATGAGATCTCTGTTTCGAAGCCGTGACCCTGAGCCATTTTTCCATTGCTGAGCCTGTGGAAAAAATCCGTGTCTATTTTTCCGTTGGTTGTGTGGCCATGCAATGCTGGATTGTGTGGGAGGTTTGTTGACCTGTGAGCGATTCTCTCCAGGCGAGAGAGTGTGCAGAGGAAGGAGAGAACTCCTAGAAGGAACCTTGTAGCTGCCACAGAGCCCGGAGACTTCCGGTCCGGTCTGTTGCTGTAACCCAAGGCAAGGGAGGTTAGCAGCTGAAGGATTGTCCAGGTGACAGAGGAGGTGTATACTCCTGGGGTGGAACAAGCATGTGGGGAATGAGGGTCTGTGGGAAGTGAGTGTGGGTGGTTCCTGGGAGAGAATCCATTCCTGTGGTTGTGTGCTTTTTTCCCTGTAACCTCAGCCTAACCTAGGATTCCTTGTCTCGGGGTGGAGCTTAGTCCCAACTCAGGGGTGACTCACTGCTGAGCTGATGAGCAGTGTGGTCTAAGGCTGGGAGGTTTGTGGAAGGCCTGCACTTGGTTGGTGGATTCTACTACTGTTAAAAGATAAGTATCTGATTATGTTTTAATCATGTTTTTGCATGACTCTACTGTTTATGTTATCATGATTTCCGCTGTGCATATAAATTAGTATGAAACACTATTGATTGTTAATTATGGTAGTAACTCATCTGAATACTCTGTGTAGAATGTGTTTATTTGTTTAAATGCATGTGGATTATATAATACTTGTATGAGTTATGTACCATGTGGTGTTAAAGTTTCCTTTTAAGAGCGATTAAGCCATGGTAGCTGAAAGGGTGCGCTAGAAAGCTCAATTGGAATTATAGCATTGAGAGAATGATTATTGGGGAATGTAAAGCTTATTTTGGGCTTGAAAACAATTGTCAATCAACTGATCTTTGGATATAGGATAAGAAGAAAATATTCTTTGAGACTCTTGTTACACCTATTATTCTATATGGATGTGAAGTCCGGGGATGCAATATCTCTCGTGAATCCTAGAGAAAGATAGAGAAAATCCAAAATAATTTTATAACCTATAATGTCAAAATTAAAGGAAATACACCCTATCCCATCCTTCTCTTAGAGGAAAACCTTTCCTCCATTGAGAGCACAACTATGAATATATACCTAATGTATAAGAACACATTAAACAACATGGAAGACCAGAGGATTCCTAAATTTTCTTCAAAATCCAGTCGTAACCACCTTTAACTCAAGCGAGGATGGCATAAAGATGCCCAATCTTGGCTATGCCATTGGGGAGTCATGGAAGAGATTATTTTGCAGAATAAGGATACTATTAAAAATATCATTAAATTAAAATTTAGGGAGAAAATTTTAGGATCCATCCCTAATCCCTCTTAGTTAGTCATTAATTAGTTGTCATTGTAATAAGTGGTCAACCCTCATTATCGGGACCACAAGTAGTTAGAAGGTTGGTTAATGGAGTGTTATAAATTAGTTAGGGATCAACCATGGTATTGGCCCTTGTTATTGGCCCATGGTAGTTTTGGTTGTGAATAGTATTTAAAGAATGCATCTCTCCATTGTAAGTTCTTGAGGATTATTGTAAGAGAGTTCTGCTCATTTGGAGGTTGCCCCCTCGAAGAGGCAAGTGAACTAATATTTTAATGGTATCAATATTATATTTCTTCTATATTTGATGTTCATGTTACTTGCACCATATATTTTCTTGTTCTGATAACTTTTCCAGGTATACTACAAGTGGTATCAAAGCACTTTCCTGGGTAGGAAGTGTGGGTGATTTTTTTTCTAGGGTAGCGACGTGTTCCGACGTTGATAAAACTATAAAGATATGTCATTTATCACACAAATACATGATTGGGGAAACATGCACTCATGAAATACAAATGGTACTTAAGCACACATCTATTGGCCACCCTTGTAACCTGTATTGGTACCCCTTCGAGTGGTAGCACATAAGACAGTCCTAGGCATCTTGGAACCCGCCTAGCTCAACCAATCGGTCACCTAACTGCTTTAGTGTCACCAAGAACAACACTTGAGAATATACTCTCTAGTACCTAGGAAATTAGGTAGTATGACTAAGGGTATGGTCGAGCCTCCTTAGTTGATGCCCTAAGATATTGGGATGATTACTACTGTTCACCCCACATGTATATTAGGGAGCTATATCACAGGGAAAACCATTGTCTCTACGTACCCTAAAACAAATCGTAACCCTTGGGAAAGACGCAAAAATAGAAAAAGAAAAACACAGAAAGAACACATACATGATCCATTGCAGCACAACCTATCCTCTTGCATTCTGGTTGCGAAATTCCTACATCTTTCTTCATGTTAAGAATTTGGACAATCTGACATTGCAAAATTATTCATATCAGAGTATAACTCTGCAGGAGTAAAAAAAAACAGAAAAGAAAAGACAACACCCTTATTTGAGACCTATCCCATTGGATTACTCTTTTATCCCTGATCGTAGTGATACATATCATTTTTCATCTTATTTATGGACTCAACCCCCTTACCCCCTTGTTTACGATCTATCCCACTGACTTCCTCTTTTCACCTTGATCACAATGATCCCTATTAATTTAAGCCTTTTTTGGACTCGATCTCCTTCCTGACACCGTTATTTTCAACTTATCCCATCACAATGTGCCCTGCCACCCGCTCTCATACTGCTAATGAGTGGGACACTAAGGTAAAACAACTATATGACAATGTCTCCAAGATCAAACAGAGCTTGGGGGACCTTAACCAACTCAAGAAGCATTTTCTAGACATGGATACCATCAAGACCAACCTGGAATCCCTTACCAAAAACCTAATATTGCTTGACAAGGGTAAGAAACATGAGTACCACTCTAAAGTCCTTCATTCTTCTCATTATGAGAGTACTCATAATTCCCACTCTCCTTGTGGTTCTCCAAACTCTTGGAATAAGCTTCCAAAGGTGGAGATGCATAAATTTGATGGATCTGACCTAGATGGGTGGGTCTCCCAACTAGAACACTACTTATCCCTCCATAACATTCGGGATGATGATACTAAACTCAATGTCGATGTTCTGTACTTAGATCAAGAATGCTGCAAATGGTGGTAGTGGCATAAGAAATGCTATCCAAGACATCCCACTTGGAACATGTTCACCAAAGCTGTTTCTGCATGTTTTGATCATAATTTCATTATTTGGGGTGCCTCACCAAGCTTAAACAAACATGATTGGTCACCGATTTCATTGTAACATTTGAACAGTTTCCTATCAAAATTGAGGGCTTATCTAATGAATTCTATCTTGAATGTTTCATCAATGGCTCAAAGGAGGCAATTCATGCTCATGTTTGCATGCATAATCCTATTAATTGGTTGCAAGCTTACACCTTAGCATTGGAAGATGAGAACATTCTTCAAGCACACCCCCTTCATTATTCAGTTCCCAACTATCCTCGTCTAGGGGCTACAACTGCTCCCACTCAAACCTTAAAGGTTCAAAAGGTGATGACACATATGCACTAGGACATAAATTTCATGAACATAAGTTCTTCCATATTTATGGGTCAGAGGACTGAATGTCATATGAGGCCCCAAATTTTGAAGATATTGAGCCCACTCCGCCCCTCTCGAACATCTTTGCACCTCTTGTGGAACCGAATGAACCTATCATCTCTCTCCATGCTCTTCCTGGTATTTATGCTCCACAAACATTAAAGATCAAAGGCTATATCAAACAATGACCAATAATAGTGTTGATTGATAGCGAAAACACCCATAATTTTATTCATTGCAGAGTCACCAAGGATGCCAATTTTTTTATTCGGCCAGTTTCAAATTTTCAAATTCTCATAGCTAAAGGTGGTACAATGAAATGTGGGGGCCTCTGTGAGAATTTCAAACTGCAAATGGATGATTATACCCTGAAAAATCACATGTTTTCCATTGCAATAGGTGGTTGTGATATTGTCTTGGGTGTTGAATGGTTGCACACTTTGGGACCGATTACCATGGATGATTAGGAATTATATATGCAATTTACTCAGGAGGTTCACATCTATACTCTCCATGGCTTGCATGCTGGGTCCCCAAAATTTATTAGCTCTCACAGAATGGAGAAAATCTTGAAGAAAGGTCATCATGGGGTGATTTCCCAATTTAATTCCATCTAGGTACAAGAACCACCCTCCCCCACAATCCATCCCGACCTGCAACTCGTCCTAGACAAGCACCATCGGGTCTTTCAAACACACACAGAATTACCCCCATCCTGGGGTGAGCATGATCACAACATTCCTTTGCTTCCTGGCAGTCAACCCCCCAGTGTACGCCCCTATAGGTACCCCTTTTATAAAAAAAATGAAATAGAAAAGTAGTGCATAAATTATTGGAAGTCGAGGTAATTCGCCCAAGTACTAGTGCATACTCTTCCCCTATTGTAATGGTCCTAAAGAAGGAATGTTCTTGGTGCATGTGTCTAGATTTTTGCACCCTTAATAAATTGACAATTAAGGATAAGTTTCCCATTCCTGTCATTGATGATCTGTTGGATGAGCTCCATGGTGCCTTTTTCTTTACCAAATTTGAGCTTCACTCCGGTTATCACCAGATTAGGACGAAGGAAGAAAATATTCTGTAGACCACTTTCATAATTCATGAAGGTCATTATGAGTTCTTCGTAATGCCTTTTGGGCTTTGCAATGCTCCATATACCTTCCAAAGTCTCATGAATAAACTCTTGAAACCCCACCTTTGGAAGTTTGTTCTAGTTTTCTTTGATGACATTCTTATTTACAACCACACTTAGGAGTCCTATTGTAGCGCACCTGCTGCGCCACTCTGATACTATGTTTAATCGCTCTTAAAACTATAACACCCCAAACTGTAACACCCCTTTCTCTCAACTACCAAGGTTACTATAACACCACTAGGTAGATAACCCATAATAACTGTAGCACACCTTGGCTACCGGTAGGTGTTACTACGCGGAATAACACATACTCATTCGTAATTAATCACATGCATTTAAACAAAAAAATACGATTAAGCTCATAGTAAGCACAAGAATCATTTTTTAACATAAATAATCCATGGAAAATACATTAATCCAAATGCACAACAGAATGCATGATAATTATAATACACAGAGATACAAAACATAATTAAAGCATCATCTGGTACTTATATGTAAAACA
>JASDQU010220588.1:0-10909 GCA_032191745.1 Picea mariana
TGTTATGTTAAATTTATGAAAGGATCTCATCCCATGTATATGGATGTTGGATTTATATATCCAAATCATGTGTATAATAATCTTGTTGACTACCTTGGTCTATCCATTCTCCCTATTATAACTAATGGTTATTGTCTATTCAAAATGAACCTAAAAATATAACCCTTGAAGCAGATATTAAACATGCCTTATATTATGACACTTTTCTTGCAAGGTGCCCAAATTTCCATCTTAGAAAACTAGATGACCACACAAACACAATCATGAACATGCTTAGTTGAGGGTATAGTTGGCATAAATTCCATGGACATAGACTCCCAAGGATTATCTAGGATAGGAAAATGAGTGTAAAATCCTTGCTACTAGATTGTGTGTTTGGAAATGGCATTGTTGGTGCATGATCTGATCTATTTTCCATTGTTTCATCGACGATTTGGCCAACAGAAGTAGGTCTACAACATTGCCACTATATTATTCATTTTAATGAGCATTACCACCCATTTGTACTTGACTTCCCAAATCATCTTCTCACTCTCACCTAAAGGAACACAAAGATGGCCCAAATGGCACAAAAGCTAATCTTAGAGGTGAAAGTCTAAAACTTATTAATATGTAACTAGTGTTTACTATGTAGTAAGTAAGTTGAGATTTTAGTCACATTCGGAAAAACCATAGTTTCGTTGATGGATTGTTGACAATCCATCAACGAAATTGTGTTTTTTATGAACCTAACTGAAAACCCTCACCACATAAATCTTATTGAATAAGTTGAGATTGTTGCCATAAAAATAAGACCACTATATAGCCTTCTATCCACTAGAGTTGAGAATTGTGGTAAATCCTACAATCGAAGGTTGGTTGAGGCAGTTCTTAATTTGATTATTGCTTCCCTTCTTATACTTGATGTTTATATAGAATTGTTGAAGCTAACTAGACCACTTTTAATGCCATTTTTTGTAACCTGATAGAAGTCTATATAAATTGTATGGGATTATGGTCAATGTGGATGTTTGTTTCTTTTCCCATAATATAATGCTTCATCTTCCCACAATCCTAAAGCATAGAATTAAATTCCTTGTAGAAATGGGTATTTATGAACTATGTCGAAACATGTCTTGCTATGATAGGCCATGGATTGTCTATGTTGAGTGAGGACTATACCAATGGTGTAATCTAATGTGCTTGTATTGATTTTGAATGATTTTCATCGATCGAGAAGAACAACATGTTCAAAAAAATAGGGTATTCTAATAGAGCACAAACACCTTCAGTAACCATTGACACAACCAGTTCAAAGATAAACACATCGATATTTTTACATGGTTAAAACTATTGAAGATGGAAAAAGTCCATAGTCAACGTGGGGACTTGAGGAAATATATTAATGCAAAAGAAAAATATTTTATGGGAGAGTTTCTCACAAGATCATCAACAAATGACCCTCCATATCTTTAAATGGAGGTCATGGACCAATCAAGTGTTAGGACACAATCAATGTAGTTGTTAAGATGTAATAACCCTCTTTATTGTTGCTATGAATTTATGTTTACTATTGTTATATTTTAGTGATTTCTTGACTCGGGACTTTTGTCAAACAATTTGCTAATATGCTCAAAACCCACTGTAAAACCCCCTTTGTTGTTGTTGTTATGTTTGTGTGTTTGTTGGTTTGTTTTCTCAATGTGATTTTCAATGGATAGACAGAGGTTGGATTCTAAAAATATTCTTTATTGCATTTAATATGAAAATCAAGGATTACAAAACGACAATAAACTCATCAAATCACTACAACAATAAACAAACACAACAGATCTGATCTAATTTTTATTGCAATATGGCCTGTTACATATCCTTAATAGCTATTGATGTTCAAATCGAGCTCTCCCAAAAGAATACAACTCCCACACAAGATGAATGTGGCCTCCATGAACTCCCTAGCAGAAATATGATCTACACAAGAAAATTGTGGCCTCTCCCAGATGAGATACGACCCTTCCACAAGATAAATACGCCCCCTACAAAAGAACTCAACCCCAACATAAGAGAATACAACCTCCACTTAGAATATGTGTCCCGCCAATAAGATCTCGAACCTTACCAACATAAACTTTGATGTTGTAAGAGAAACACGACCTCCACACAAAGAAATCGACCCCAAGACAAAATAAATCAGCCTGCACAGATAAATATGACCTCCATATGTGTAACTTAGCCCCTGCAAGAGATGAGCTTGGCCCTTTTCAAGAGAAATGTGTCCTGCACAAGAGAGCACAACCTCCATAGGTGAATTCAACCTCCACCGAAGCAATTGTTCCTTTACAAAAACCCCAAATTGCTGCAATAGATGAATCAATCCCATCAACAATGAATGCAAGTGGAAAATATGAATGATATTCCCTACTAATTAGCTACGATGGAATATTTCACCACCGAAACCAACTCTCAACAAGGGGTTTTCTCCAAAATCCACAAGAGCTCTCTCCAAATCAATTTTGTAAAATGATCAATAATGAATAGAGAATGAACTCTATATCTCCTTTATACTTCCATTTTCTATTTTTTCTCTCAATTAAATCAAGTAAGTGACTTTATAAGGTTTTCTTCATATTTCTCTTCAAGTCACTTTTAACACATTTTTTATTTAATTACTCAATGTCACTTTCTAATTTTGTTTTTTCATCCTTATGAAATTAAATAATTAATCCATCAATCCCCTTCTTTATCAACTATAGCCTATAGGAATCAAATAAGCTAGTAAGTCATCCTCCTTGAGTGATCACTTGGAAAAGGGACATTACATATGATCAAGGAGAATATGATCCATCTGATCACTCTATGTTTAGAACATATCATGATCGTTAGATTACATAACTATAAATGCATATCAATGCATACTAAAGAGACACACTAAGAAACACACTTTTTCCTAAAGACACTTTAGAGCAAGTTGATATTAACTATCTCCTAAGTGGATAAATATCCTAACATCCCACCTTAAGAACAAATTGGGATAGGACTGAAGGATTTAAAAAGGCGACACAATAGGAGAAGGAAGGAGGCATTAGAGCTTATCCCCCTTAATGACACCTTCTTGAACTCCTAACATAGATAGACATTTGGAAAACTTCACTTCTATAAGAGCCTTTGTGAAAATGTTTACAACTTGATATTCTACAAGGAAAAAGAGAACTTCAATAACTTAATCATGAATGAGCTTTATGATGAAGTACATGCGTAGATATATATTTTTTTGTGTTTATATTCAACTAGATGTTTGGTGAGCTTGATGAAAATTTGATTATCACACCAGAGGGTGGTCGGATCCTGCTACTAGAATCCAAACTATGAAAGGATCTATTGAAGCCACGAGTCTTCTTGAAATGAATTAATGTTGCTTGGTAATCTTTTTCCACGGAAGAAAGAACAAGATCCTTTTGTTTCTTACATGACCAAGTGATAGGTTAAAAAGAAAGGCTAAAAACATAACCTACAATATACTTTAAATCATTAAGGTCATTGGCCCAATATGAATCAATGAAACCAACTAACAAAGGAGTCTAAACTAAACTTTAGGGTATCCCAAACTAAACTATACCCTAGACATATCAAAGTATCTTTTTTTGCTACTTTCCAATGGCTTTCATGGGTGTTTTCATATACCGAGAATCAAGACCAACGACAAAGGAAATATCAATATGGGCAAGAGTAAAATATAATAAGATACTAACTAACTTACAATACAAAGTGGCATCAAATTTGGGAGTAATACAAGTGGAAACAAGTTTGACTCCGGACTATAAGGGAGAAGGGGTTGGTTTATAATTTTCCATGTGAAAGTGGTGAAGAAGGTCACGAGAATAATTAGAATGGGAATAAAAATTCCTTCTTGGGTTTGCAATACTTGGTGGCCAAGGAAATAATGCAATATCCTAAGTCTGTCATTTCAAATTTCTTTTTAAGGATGGATTTCACATGGGTTAAAAGTTTAGGGTCACTACTAGTGAGGATAAGGTCACCAACATAAAGAATAAATATTATGATATGACTTTATACTTTTTTGGCATAACATTAGGGTCATAATGACATCTATAAAATCTTATGTCAAGAAGAAACCTATCCATTTTATCATACCAAGGATCATGCTTAAGACCATAAATAGATTTCTTAAGGAGACAAACAAGGTTGGATTCATTCTGGACATAGGCATGATGTTGTTCCATATATATTTACTCTTGCAAATCCCCATGAAAGAAGGTGGATTTGACATCCATCTGATGGACCTCCCATTTATGTGAGGAACCAAGGGCTAGAATAAGGAAAATGCAAATCATTCTGGCTACAAGGGAAAATGTTTCATTATAGTCAATGCCTTGAACTCAAGAGATCCCTTTGGAAACTAAATGGGCCTTGTGTATTTAAAAACTTCCATATGATGCATAATTATTCATACACAACCATTTACATATGACAGGTTTTCTCCTGTTCAGAAGAGCTACAAGATCCCAAGTATCATTCACCATTAAAGAGAGATACTCTTCATTCATTGTTGTGTCCCATTATAGTTGGCTTGAACATTATGCAAATGTGACTGGATTACGAGTTTCTGAAACTTGAGCCAAAAGAGAGTAGGTTTGTTGGAATTGTGAACATGTATGACATGTTGGACACACCGACCACGCTGAGAGGGGGGGTGAATCAATGTAGGGATATTTCTACACTTCTTTCAAAAATGTAGTTAGGAACATATTATTCATTCATACTTAGCTACTTGCATGTATCAACAACATTCATCAATATTAGAGATCTATAAACCATCACCCTAATATACATAAAGAACACCATATATATGTGTAAACGTTTTTTATTATGTGTTATAGGAGACTATAATCTCTGGGGTTTATCAACACCAACTAAAAAGAGCACCAAATCCAAGAGAGAACCAACTCTCAATACAAGACCTAAATTGCAGATCTCAACACCAAATAAGAAGAGGAGTCCAACACTCAAGTAAAAGACCCAACTTGTAGACAGAAAATAGTATGTCAACAGGTACGTGACCTGTTTATACTACAACACACATATGTACGTGACCTCTCTATATTGCATCACGCGTATGTACGTGACCTATTCCAATGTTAGTGTGCATACACCTTCATAAAGCTAGGGCATCCAATCTTCTACATTTATGTCACATCTACCAGTAACATGTCACTGCATCCAACTGTCACTGCAACCAACTTGTGCCAAGCATACAACATCATACATATTTCTCAACCAAGTACAAGAAGCTCAAAGGTGTGAGATGTAAGAACCATATCAAAACTGTAGGTCATACATGAGAGTGTTTCTCACTCAAGCAACCAACCAACATATACCATATACATATCTCACAACATCCATACAAAAAATGCTTCAATTATTCACCATACCATAAGCATAAGTGATCATGAAAAAACAATCATGCAACCACACCAGACCTTCTCTAGATGATATGAACCTATAGAACGTAGATCTGGAACTTACTTCAGACTTCAGGGACTTGGAACCAACATCAACTCAATTCTTTATGATTTTTTCACCTGTATGTGACCTCCTCCACTGTCAACCCACGTATGTATGCGACCTCTTCCACTGTTAGCCCACGTACACTTTAGAAACTATAGTTTTTTTGAAGCTATGAAAATTTCTCCGTCAAACCTCCTTGCTACCTCAGACTTGCAAAACTTCTAATGCATCCATGGATAACTGCAATGAAACTTTTACCAAAAATAGATATTCAATATGCTCAAAGAGATTCAACATAAGAGACCCTTTCTCTCTTATTTATATTCTCCAAGTAACTTCCTCTAGGGGTTATATTCTAACCAACTTCCTTCTTTTAGGGATAACCTACTTCTAACCACTTTATCCAAAAATAGTAAGTTCTCCACTTCTATTTTCAACTAATTTATTTTTAACTATTTTCTTATTGCAACAACTTAACCCATGAATAACTCCTAGTTTCACCCACTTTGACTAGTCAACTTCTTCTAAGAGCTTCTAGAACAATTTGACTTCTTTGACCTTCTAGGGACTTCTAAATAATTCATGAGGGTTCTCCAACTTCACAAGACCATATATCCCTAACTGTGAGGATCCTCATGGCATAACACATATCACTGGAAATGGCACGACAAGTACTGTCCATCTAGAATAGTCTCACTTGAAAGTTCATTGAACTTCATTACATTATTCCTCAATCAATTTTGGGTTCCCTAACAAAACTATTGGGATAACCATTTGGACTGTGCAAAGCATCTTTCCATGAGGTATTCCACCATAAGGGGACACTTTGGAGTTCATCCATTTGGTACTTCCTATCAACCATGACATCAATGATACAACTCCCTTTATTAATAACACATCATACTACTTGAAATCAACCCTTTGACATCAATTACATCAATGAAAACATAATCCAACAATTAATACATCAATCATACAAGCACACCACTATGATAATACTTGACATCAACCCTTTGACATCAAAGACGACATAGTACAACAATCTCCCCATTTGGCTATGATGGAAACACCAAGATTGATGTCAAAACCAATCATTGATGACAATACTTAGACATGGTAATGCTCATGATCCCTGTGTGATCATCGCTCCTCAGCAATGTTCATCTCTCCACATCAATGTGACTATCTCTCCCCCTTTGACATCAATGGAAAATGATATATCGAGCATATTATATGGCACTTTGATTATCACACCAGAGGGTGGTCGGATCCTACTACTAGAATCCAAACTCTAAAAGGATCTGTTGAAGCCACAAGTCTTCTTGAAATGCATTAAATGTTTCATGGTACTCTTTTTCCATAGAAGAAAGAGAAAGATCTCGTTGTTTCTTACATGACCAAGTGACAGGTAAAGAACCAAGGCTAAAAACATAACCTACAATATAATTTCAATCATTAGGGTCATTGGCCCAATATGAATCACTGAAACCAACGAACAAATGAGTCCCAACTAAACTTTAGGGTATCCCAAAGTGAATTTTACCCCAGACATATTGAAGTATCCATTTTTCTACTTTCCAATGGCTTTCATGGGGTGTTTTCATATACCGAGAAACAATATCAACGACAAAGGAAATATCAATATGGGTATGAATAAAATACAAGAGGCTACCAACTAACTTACAATACAAAGTGGCATCAAATTTGAGAGTAATACAAGTAGCAACAAGTTTTCCTCTAGACTAGAAGGGAGAAGGGGTTGGTTTAGAATTTTCCATGTGAAAGTGCTGAAGAAGGTCATGAGAATACTTAGAATGGGAATAAAAATTCTTTTTTTGGTTTTCAATACTTGGAGGCCAAGGAAATGATTCAATATCCTAAGTCTTTCATTTCAAATTTCTTTTTAAGGATGGATTTCACATGGGTTACAAGTTTAGGGTCACTACTAGTGAGGATAAGGTCACCAACATAAAGAATAAATATTATGAGATGGATTCCTACTTTTTTGGCATAACACTAGAGTTATAATGACATCTATAAAATCCTATGTCAAGAATAAATCTATCCATTTTCTCATAACAAGGATCATGCTTAAGACCATAAAGAGATTTCTTAAGGAGACAAACAAGGATGGATTCATTCTGGACATAGGTAGGATGTTGTTACATGTATATTTCCTCTTGCAAATCCCCATGAAATAAGGTGGATTTGACATCCATCTAATGGACCTCCCATTTATGTGAGTAACCAAGGGATAGAATAAGGAAAATGCAATTCATTTTGTCTATAGAGGAAAATGTTTCATTATAGTCAATGCCTTCAACTCGAGAGAGCTCTTTGGAAACTAACTAGGTCTTTTTTCTTTAAAAACTTCCATATGATGCACAATTATTCATACACAACATCTGACAGGTTTTATCTCATTCAGAAAAGGCACAAGATCCCAAGTATCATTCACCATTAAAAGGATATACTCTTCATTCATTGTTGTGTCCTGCATTGTCCTTTGCACGACTCCCCATGTATGTGATGAATCTCTCCCCTTTTTACAAAGGATATCACTCTGATGCAATGTTGATGGCATGGTTTCCAATGCTCCCTCTATGATCATTTCTATCATCTCTCCTCATGGAATCATACCTATGTAAACAATCAAGGGAAAAATAATAAATTCCCTTATGAGTATGTCTCCCCCTGTCTTCTCTACAAGATGTTGGGTAATCATTGTGAAAAATAAGCTACCACTGTAATCTGCTTCTGATGCGGATGTTGCTTCTCTACATGAACACTGATCAACTGCATCAAGAAAACAATAATTTGATAATATTCTAATGATCCTTGGAGTTGTCCATACATCATACAATGATTCATGAATCTATACATGTTCCATCAACTAGTGCATCAACCATGCACCAAACCGGTATCACCAACCAATGCATTAACCTTGCACAAAACAAACCTGTCACAACAATATCATCAACCACATCAGATCTATTTACCAACATAAAACATCAAGACAACTATCAACCATATGCACAATATCACAAATATGTTCATCAACCAAGACTACTCATGTACCATAATCAAGATGTACAAAATAAATATATCCATACATATATGCCACATCATCCATGTGCCAACTAGCAAGTGCCTCTAACAATGTACAAAGTTTGTACTAATTATGCATCATCCATATATCAAGTTCTGATTCATCAATATATATCACCATAACATGTTCCAACCATGAACATTATACATCATATATCATGAAATGTATCTCAACCATATGCCAAGAATATGTTCCAGTTGTGTACCAAACATATACTTCAACCATATACTAAATATATATGTCAATGTAACCAACAAGACTCCTCTATCAATACCAATAGCATCATCAAACATACAACATTCCACCATGTACCTCAAACAAGTATCATATCACTCATGATATGCCTCAACCAAATACCATAAGCCATGTGCTAATGTATCCAAGATATGCATCAATAATGTATCTCTACAAGTAGGCCTCAGTCAACATACACCATAACAAGTGTCTCAATCATGTACCCAACATGTAAATCAACCAAATGCCAATATTTTCAACAAGCAGACCTCCAACAATACATCATACTATCATCAACCCATGTGCAAAAACTTCATGAACAATATGCTCCAATATATACCTTTAAACTTGAACTAACCATATACCAAGATCATCAAACAAGTCCCTCTCACAATATAACTCAAGATATATCAATAGAGTTATCATATGTACCAACCATGTACTACAACATATCTTCCTCAAAATATCCACTACAACAAGTATAATGCAGCAATAACACCTCTAAACATGTACCAAGTATGTCCCTCACTAGATAAATGATATACCTCTATCTAGTATCACATCACCCATGGTGTACTTCATAAACAAGGTGGCATAAACTCACTGATAAAATACATAATCATAACCAACATCGTACCTTAACAACAAATGTCTCAATCCACACTCTAGGGTTAGTACCATGCATCCAGGATATGCATCAAGCATATTCTCCAAAACTCAACCACATATTATCACCATACATTCATCAAACACACATACAAACATGACAACTTGAAGCATATCATATCAAACCCTGCATAAACTATGTTGTACCATCAAACCATGCTACAACTCATCTGTACACCCATTTTTCAAAACTTTTCTCTCAGGTACACGACTTATTCATAATCCGCGCCTCGCATATGTACGTGACCTTTCCATATGCCAACTCGTGTATGTACATGACTGTTTCTACAGTAACTTGCGTATGCCTCATAAAATACTTAATCTTTGGCTTGCCTCATGGATGTCATTATGTTAAGTCTTCTTCATCCACTTCTAAGAGTGTCCTAGCTTCTCAACATTTGTAGTCTATGCTTCCATCCTTTCAACATTGTTTTCCTTTACATGTTCTCTTCTTTCCATGCTATATGAAACACTCCTCATTGACTGTCTTCTTGAATTCCAACAATCCTGATATTTGTGACCAAAACCACTACAAATATAACATCTCATGGTGTGACAATGTGCAACAATGTGTCCCACTTGATTACATCTCCAACATCTTAAGATGTTATTTAATCTTCCAACATCTTTCCTTTCATAATGTACGTAATCCAAAGATTTCTGACCATATTCATTACATGAGAAGCAATGACCATGAAAAACATTTGCATGCCCGTGCTTTCGTGTCCACCTTGAAGGTGTCTCTCTTCTGAATTTTCTTTGAGGTGTAGGAATGGCTTCTTGGTATCTTCCTTGTTCTAATCTTATGAAGGTTTCCTTGCTTTGCGAAGGTGCTTGACTTCCAACTTTAATTCCACCTTTTGAAAATGAAGGACTTACCTCATGCTTCTTAGAAGTGCTAAATTTATAGTGTGTTGCTTCCTTGTTGTACCCCAAGACTGGATTTATCATTTGGTGATATTTGAATATCCAATATTTCATCCAATATTGTTGAGTTGTTCATGAACTTGATATGATTGTTTGACTTCTCTACTTTCTTTCCGAGATCAACAATTTCTGCTTCCAATTTATGGCATGAATCTTCCTTCTCATTTACTTGATTCTTTAATAGTTCCTCTATCCTTTTGGCTTATTCAATTTTGGTCTTTAGTTTGACATTGACTTCTAGGATTTTTCTAAGCTCATCATCTACCTTCTTCTTTTATTTTTCTTGACTAATTATTTCATTCTTTAGTCTTTTGATCTCTTCTTCTTTTTCTTCTAATTGAGTCTTTTTACTTTCTTCTTGTTTCTTGAGCATTAGATTTAGTGCCATGGTATGCCTTGGGTAATTTTATAGGAATTC
Source organism: Picea mariana (assembly GCA_032191745.1). Lineage (NCBI taxonomy): Eukaryota > Viridiplantae > Streptophyta > Pinopsida > Pinales > Pinaceae > Picea > Picea mariana. Next base: position 10,860 of record JASDQU010220588.1, read on the forward strand.
CTTAGTGTATTTTTCAGGATACTCAAAATCAATTGAATAATGTCCTATTT